>OMPJ01016224.1:0-25187 GCA_900312935.1 Carapus acus
ATGTCTTGCTTTTGTTGTGCAGCATTTGCGCACGGCATTAATTTTGCCGAAGAAGAAGGTGTTAGCCGTACAAAGCGGCGCTCCTTAAAGTAAGAGGATATAAACAGTGCCGCCTGACAGACTCCTGCCTCAGATCGGCCCAAGCATGGCTGTCAGAAGACACTAACTTTACCCTTTTTCAAAATATCATGGCTGTCATACAAGATTAGAGAGATTCGTATTGGCTGACGAACACCTCTGGCCCTACCTTGCCTGTGTTTGTGTGTTTGTGTGTGTGTGTGCGCGCAAGCGCAAGCGTATGTGCAATACAGTCACCGCCTCGAGTGTTTTGTTTGTTGTCTTTAAGAAGTGATAAAGAGGTTACGTCATTATTTATACCCACCTCACATTTCAGCTGTTAAATCTAATGTACAGGTATAATAGGCTTTAATCTGCTGTTGTTACAGACCGCGTTCCCACTCGGCCGCCATTGCAATTAGTCCTCGGGGGAAGTGCGAGGGAGTGTGCAAACCGAAGAGTGCGTGTGAACGTGTCAACTATTTTTATCTGAGTTTGGCAGATCCGTTGAAAGTTACATGTTTAAGACTAAGTTGGTGTGTGTCTGTGTATATGAGAGAGAGAGAGAGGGAGGGAGAGAGAGAGGAAGATGGTTCCAGTAGTAACACCTGAATTCAGGTTTGGCTGATTGGTTCATGCAGTGGTAGCCTACAAACAATCAGGCGGCTCTGGAAAATCACATATTCCTCAGAGCAGATGTCTTCATGGTGCGTGTATGTGCGTGTGTCTTTGTGTTGCAGTCGATGCTGGGCGTGCAGTGCGAGGTACAGAGACAGCTGAAGGCCTTCGTGAAGCTGGAGCGTTTCGGGCAGATCTACCGGGCGAAGAGCGCCGGCTGCCCCCAGACGGAGGACAGGAAGACCTTCGCCTCGGGCGGCTCCATCTTCGGCAAGGGGGTGAAGTTTGCCATCCGAGACGGCCGCATCAGCACCGACATCGTCAGCCTGGCCAACGAGGACGGGCGGCGCATGGCGGCAGTTCTCAACGACGCCCTCTACCTGGAGGACCTCCACTTCACGGTGGCCGGCATGGACACGCACTACTTTGTCAAGCTGGGCTCGGTGGAAGGGGACCTGGCGCTCATCGGCATGACGGTGGGCCGCCGCACGCTGGAAACGGGCGTCAACGTGACGGTGACGCAGGTCAACACGGTGGTGAGCGGCAGGACTAGGCGAATCACCGACATCCAGCTGCAGCACGGCGCCCTGTGCCTCAACGCGCGCTACGGCAGCAGCGTGGACGAGGAAAAGGCCCGCGTCCTGGAGCTGGCCCGGCAGAGGGCCGTGGCCCAGGCGTGGGCCCGGGAGAAGCAGAGACTGCGGGACGGAGAGGACGGCTCGCGGGCCTGGACGGAGGGCGAGAGGCAGCAGCTGCTGGGCTCGGGCCGCGTGCAGGGCTACGACGGGTTCTACGTGGTGTCGGTGGATCAGTACCCCCAGTTGGCGGACAGCGTCAACAACATCCACTTCATGAGACAGAGCGAGATGGGACGCAGGTGACATGGCCGAGGACAGAGACAGACGTAGGACACGGGACCCGTTGCCAAAGACAGTTGCGTACGTGACCACTTTTTTTGGTTTGGTTTGTTTGTTTTTTTGCTTTGACTGTGCTCAACTTGGTTTTTAAGATACTGTTCCAAAAGAAAAAAAAAAACTACGATGCACACACACACACACAAACACAGGACAGGACAAAAACAAAACACGGTTGCAATCAGTTGCACTGTATTAATAGCGAGTGCCCTTCTCCTCCAGAGGATTCTTTATCGGTCTTTGCCCTCCAAGTGCGGCTGCTAGAGGATGGAACGTTTTTCATGTGTGTGACCAACTCTTTTTTTTCCCCTGTTCTTCTTCTTCTTCTTCTTCTTCTTTTTTTGTGACTCCATTTCCTCGTTGGTGTTGGTGATTCTGTTCAAAGGAATCTGAGAGGAGTGTCGCTAATGCATTCCCTCCACCCGTTCACCCCCGCCAGACGTGCAGATTGTTATTCGCGCTCTGGCTCCATCCTGCCTCTGCCTCTCTCTCTCTGCTTCTCAGCCAAGGAGATTCCTTCTCTTTTAATCACTTCTTTTTTATACTTGAAAACCTCTGGTCCCACTCATCCATAAATAATGAGAGCGCTCTCTCCTTCTTTCTGTGGCGCAGTGGAGCCCCCCCCGTCCTCCACCCCAGCCTCAAACCCTGTGGCTGAACTTGTCAAAGCACCTTCGTTTGTGTGACGTCCTGCAAAGTTTTTGTGTTGGTTTGTTCGCGTGTTTGTTTGTTTGTTTGTTTGAGGAAGAGGAGGAAGAGGAAGCTGGATGCTGGCGTGTGGCTCCTGCCTGTGCATGTCATCGGCCGTCTCCCCCGCCGAAACGCCCACAATGAACGAAGTCGCTTAGATTCTGTCATAAAGCTGGCGGAGGGATGGGAGTTTTTTTTTGTTTTGTTTTTTAATCGACTTTTTTAGTTTGCGTGCTTTTTTTAAATTTTGGAGAAACTATGAATCGTTTCTCGAGCAGGAAAAGAAACAGCAGCCACGCCCGTCGCTCTCTGCTCCTTTATTTGACTCGTGCTCAAACATCTGGAGGATGAAAACAGAAGAAGAAATGACCCTGTAAGAAAATACTGTGGAATTAATGTCTGTATTAAACAACAAAAAGGTATTTTACAGGAATGATTTTGAATTACCTTAGTTTTGTTTCATTTTTTTATAAATAGCTATATGACTTAACAGTATAACAAATGTGAATTTAAAAAAAATGTGAACTATTGTCCCTTTTATTGTTAATTGTTGTACTTGAACAATACTTAAGGGTGTTTCAACACATGGAATAAACTATGAAAGGTGGTTTAGTTAAATCAATTACTGTGTTTTTATTAGACCAACTGACCTACGCAAAAAATTTCGATGGCATAGGAAACAAAAGCAGTATTTTTATCCATGTGCTCCTCTCAGTGTTCCTCTAAATTAGGACGGTTCTAAAATGGTTTGCGGGATGGAAACATTGTCAAAGGGAAGAGGGGAAGGAGACCATGTATGAAACGCCTGGCATGTTCTAAGGGGGTAGAGGGAGCTTCTCCCTCAGCTTCAGCCTTGGCCTCGGGCTCAGAATCGGCTTGAGCTTCGGTCTATGCTTCAGCTCCAGCCTTGGCCTCGCTTTCAGGCTCAGCTCGGCCTTGGTCTCAGCCTCGGCTTCAGCTTCAGCCTCGCTCTCAGCTTCAGCCTATCCCTTTCTCTCAGCTTCAGCCTAGGCCTGGGTCTCAGCCTCGGCTTCAGGCTCAGCTTCAGCTTTGGCGCATCGCGGGCGAGTCAGAGGACACAAATTGCCTTCACCTGCCCCGCGGGTTCAGCGTCTAAAGTGCTTTTGTCCACCAGCGTGAGGCGCCATCGCGGCCCCTCAGTTGGCTGAAACGCACTAGACCAGCAGGAGTGCCGACTCCCATTTACAGGTCAAAGGTCGTCGTCCGTATACGTCGACCGACAACAAAACAACCGCAACAAAATGCGCCCACGCAACAGCATCTTCTCTCTGTGGGCAGTGGAGAAACTGGCGGGGGAGGAGTCCAGACTTCCACTTCTCATTCTGAACTGTGGTGAACTTTCTTTACTCTAGACTTTCCACAGACACCAACTTGTGTGTGTGTGTGTGTGCGTGTGCATGTGTGTGTGTGTGTGTGTGTGTGTGTGTTACGCAGCATAGAGGCGAGTGGAAAGTTAATGGGAGACGACTGAGTGTCGCTATCTGTGCAAAGGTCGAGCAAACAGTGCAACTGTTTTGTTTTTTTTAAGCTGTTGGTCGATACAGTGACTATTTTTTGTTTTCCAGGCAAAAAAAAGAAAAAAAATCAAGAAATGTAAGTTTCAGCATTAATATGAATGAAGGATATTGGCATTGTGGGGTATTGCACTGAGACGTGTGGCGTGATGGACTGTATCTTTTTTCTAAGGTTTTCTGCCTTTGGTTTGTTCTGGACACTGTGTTTTTAGCGCTTCTCCCTGACCCTGTAAATACGAGCACATCGTCAGCTGTACATACGGAAGCCGTGTAGATACGTTAGAGCTTCAGCAGCCACCCTGTGTAGTCTGAAGGTAGAAAAAAATAAAGCCAATATTTTGTGTTTACCTTGTGCTTCCTTTTCTCCACGCACACACACAAACACACACATCAGCTGCTCCCCCCCCACCCCTCCATGCATGACAGAGTTATTAGAAAATACACGACGTTGTTGAATTACAGTGTACATGTTTACATCACTCGTCAGCCTGAGTATCATATTACTGACACTTTAATTCACTCCACAACGCATCTTATGCAGCTAATTTAGTGAAATATGATCATGTTACGCTGCACCATGTGCTGTTATTCAGTTAAAGCGCCGCCACCTGTTTGTTACCTGCCCCCCGGCCAGAAAATTTGCAGTATTCATCAATGCTTGTTTACGAGAAACGCATTTAAGTGTCAGACAACAAATCCGTCTGGAGGGGAAAAGGTGACTTAAGGGAAGAAGAGGAAGGTTTGTTGAGTTTAGTTTGCCAGTTCATAAGTGACAGAGTGTTTTTTGGGCAAGGAAACAAACTCCTAACTTCTCCTAAGTCCAATGTGTATGTTTTGTTTTCCCTCACGGCCATAGGAACGCGGTGCCCTCGTTCCCATTGTGAAGAAACAGGCAGGCACATTATTTTGACGGCACATTGAGGAAATTTATATCTCAGCTGTTAATTAGATCTGGATGTAATTAATAATCTGCATTCAATACGCTGCCGTAGGGCCGCGCCAGGGAATGGGCGACATTTTCAGGGTTGACTTCTCATTTAAACAAACAATCGACAACCTGTGTAAACACGCCGTAAATATGGCACAAATACGGCAGTGTAATATAAATTACGGGTTGCCCTCACATGTTATGCGCATGAGCTGAGAAGGAGAGAGCAAACAAAACCAGAGGAAGGAGCACGATAATCAGCGTCACACAAATGTTGTGCGTTAGACGTCCTTGTTCTCATCCTTTGCTGGATCAGCTGTTGAGTCTCCTACTATGCAATTGCTGCCTATGTGAATAATTTCAATGTGAGACATTAGTCTGTGGAAGAACATGAATTCAGAGGGTAAACTGGGAGCAGAGCTCTGTGGCAATGAAACATCAGAACTTACCTCAGTCGTTTGTATGGGTGGGCAGTAACGAATTATATCTACTCCGTTACCTTTACAAGAGTAACTCTTTGGTGGAGAAGGTATTTTCAATACCACTTCAATAACACTTTCAATACCACGCATAATACTGTCTACCTCCTCTTGAGTAGGTCTGCTGATAAGAAATACGACTCTCACTCCGCTACACTGGGCATGTTACCACGTTCCCTTTCTCTACACATTCCTTCCACACGTTAAATTTGATTTGCTTTAAACGGAAAGATGTCTTCAGTGGAAACGCCCAATAATTACCTGAACCGTTTCACCAATCAGACGTTAGAACAATAATCACATGACTTACTTTCACCAATCACGCGAAGCCTGGCGGCTGTAGTGACTCCTCCGTCACATAGTTGCGGCTTTTCCCAGGTAACAGAAAAGGAAATATTTGTCATATTAAAAGCAGCTACAGCTCTAAAACCAGACTTCAAAGTGAATAACACCTATGGAAACTGTGTAAAGATGATTGTCACATTTGAGGAACAATTACGTGGTGCATGCGGTGCCCGATGTTCAAAACGAAAGGAGGTACGCCATACCCACAATTGTTTTTTTTTGCAATGCTTCCGTGAATATATTCTGCCAGAAAGTCAAAGAAGTGTGTGGCCCACCGTATTAATGACATTGCGTGTATTTAGATATCACACTGCGTAGTGGCGTCATTGTCTGTTAACATTTCTGCCAGCATAGATCCACCCCGACAAAACATACAGACTACAGAATCCCAGAGGATAATAGTCCTCTTCTGCTCTGTTGTGGTGTTTGTTTCTCGTGTCTTGAATTGTTTTTTTTGTTAAAAAAAAAAACATAGGCATAGATACACTGGCACCTTTTCCCATCATCGCTTAAAACTACACGAATTTTAACGTTATGTGATATTGTGTAACATAAAGTGTAAATCTAGTGTTTCCCATGTGGGTCGTGTCATTCCCTGCTTCGTTTTCCCGCCCTCTGCTCCTCATTGTGTCAGACTAGCTCACCTTTAAATTCCCATCAGCTCTTTTTATTCGTTCTTTTTTACTTTCCCTATTTGTATTTTGCTGCATCTCTGCCAGGATCTTCTCCTATTTCTCTAGCATTTGTCAACTCATTTCAACAAAATAGCTATCTTGACAGCTATCTTTTGTTGCTAAAGATAGCAACCAAAGAGGAAAATGTTGAAATGCTGAAATTAAGCGAAATATTTTGTTTTCCTCCATTTCTTCTCCCTCTTCTTTTGGACCTCTTCAGACTAAAAACACACAGACTCCCAGCTCCCATAGTGTGGAGACATCTTTTCAAAATCCCCATATATACTGTAATGTCCCTTACACACACACACACACACACACACACAAACACTGAGATGCATGTTCAGTCTAAAATGAAATACTTGCTCTATTTGTCTCCTCTGTCACCCAATTTTAAGAACAGAACTGTATGTGTGTGTCCTGCAGTTGCCAAGCCTTCCCAGCATCTCCAGCAGGCAACACGTGTTCCTCGTCTCCCAACAGCAATAACATTGCGTCCACACCTGCCTGATGGCGCCATATGGCCTTGTGGGCGGGGCTGCTCCATTGGCTCCGCCTTTAATAGCCCGTGCACTCGCTCCCTCTTCGCCGCTTACACTAACGACTTGACGGCCGTAGAAGCTAATGAGGCGGAGGACGGTGAACCAACTGGTCAGGGAAGGGGAGGGGGGGGCGCCGCAGCAGGTCACATGGTGTCACGGCAGGAGGATCAGTGGAAGAAACGCAGGTCTACATCCTTCATCACAGGTGAGAAGGGCAAAAAATTGTGAACTCCCTGCAGACAAACAATCCACGCACAGGTCTTTAATGGCTGCTGCTGTAAACAAATAGATAAACAATAGATAGATATGCAGTATCTCCAAGTACTATAAATGTAGTCAAAAATCAATACTATGACGACACTGAAATACTCCCACTAGTAATGAGAATAATGATGATGACAACTATTAAATGATTTTTTGTTGTTGCATTTTCCATAATTTGATATTTAGTATACATTTCTATTCCAACAGATAATAACGATGAATAACAAAAACAATTATTGTGTGTGATCTTATTTACTAATGTAGTTAAATAATAGTAATGATGATGATAATGATAATAATAATGATAATAATAGTGATAGTAATAATAATAACAATAATAATAATAACAGTAATAATACACCTAATGATAATAATAATAATAATAATAATAATAATAATAATAATAATAATGATAATATACTAAATATGAGAAGGTTTGGATACGATGATATTTTGCTCTTCTGCACATCTTTCTTCCCTCTCCAGTTTTATTTGCATTTACCTTGTGAGTTATCTTTATTATGTTTCAGCCATGACTTTGCTCCTGTTCTGTTGTGGTGTTTCTAAACCAAATTTTTTGTGTCTAGTGTGTGTGTGTGTGTGTGTGCGCGCGCACGGACGGGCGCGCGTGGGTGGGTGGTTGTCTGCCTGTGTGCCTGCCTGTGGCAGTAGTGATTGATTCAGTGCTGACTGTCGTGTCACACTGCCAGAGGTCGAGCAGAGGTCGCCGCCGCCTCTCTTTGACCCACACATAGAAAAACGTAACAAACACGTGGTCACGCGCTGAGACAGCACGGTCTAGGAAACACCGCAGGCTCCACTGCGTCACATTGGACCAGGAGTCGCCATTGGCTTTGTGTCGAGCCTCGCGACTTGGCCGCCTTGAACCCCGTCGCCTCAGAGACGAGTCAGTCAGGCCGAAACCCCGAGATGTTTTGAAGAAGCAGCTTCATTTGCTACATCGGGGAAGTGGATCTGCATCAACCGCACAAATCTGCATTCCGTCCTTTATTCCTGCACCAAGTCTGTCCTTCCTGCCAAGGCTTTGTTTCGCCCAGAAAAATCCTTAGTGCTTCTCGCCTTTTCACACATGGCAGGGAACAAAGCAATTAATTTCGATGAATATTTCATTTTCGATCATTTTCTTCGTGGTTATCTTGACACTCACGAGCGGGAAATGTGAGAATTTAATTTTGGGTCCAACAGTGAGATTATGCCATAAGAAATTAATTCTGTCAGGACAAGCTGAGATCCCTGTGATTGTGTGTGTGTGTGTGTGTGTTTGTGTGTGTGTGTGTGAGAGAGAGAGTTAGACAAGAGACAAGACGAGCGATGCCTCTGTGATGCTTTTTAAGACTCTCCGGAAGCGCTGAAAACCACATCTGCAGCCTTCGTCTCTCATCTCATACACACACACACACACACACACACACACACACACACACACACACACACACACACACACAAACAAACAAACACACAGACATGTTGGACAGGTGTAAACAAAAGGCCCAAGGAAATGTCACAGTTGACGTTTGGATGCTTTCAAATGAGATTGATGGAATTTTGAGTTTCAGTTGACTTCTGACAAAGGTCAAATTTGTCACCAATTAAGAGATGGAGAAAATCATCCAAACACTGTCTGAACGCGGTGCATTTTACCACAGTCCCAAAAACAGAGAGAGATGAACCAGTCAGACCTCTGCTTGATTCGGTCACAGTCGCACAGGAAGTGGTCAGGAAGGCGGTTTTGTTTGCGTTTGTGTGATTTAAGTTGGCGGTGTTGACTCACTGTGTTTACGATGACCGGACGGAAATGAAAGACATAAGGGTGGCCAGGGGAGGAGAGGGTGGGAGGGGGGAGGGGAAAGAGAACAGGGAAGAGAGGTGAAGGGGGGATGGAGAGGAAGGGAGAGGCAATGAGAGAGATTAAGAAAGAGGGAGGGAAAGACGAGAGAGGAAGGAGACTGGGAAGAGGAGAGAGAGAGAGGAACAGAAGGTTAGCTAGAGGTCTACGGAGGATCGGAGAGCGCGGAGAAGGGACAATGGCTTAAATAGGAATGAGAAGAGAGGGAGAAAAAGAAGGGAGAGATGGAGAGAGAACAGAAAAGGTGGAGGCTAGGTTGTCTGGTGGGGGCTGTTGGTTTGTAGCGAAGGGCTTTAGATAAGTAGACAAAAAAAAGGCTTCTTACAATTTATTTGCTTTCTACTGGGTGGAAAGGTTAACAGGACGTCAGGAAATTGACTTTTTACCCCCAAATGCTCCACTTTGTTCTGCTATTTTTCATTTGTTTGCACATTCGTGCTTTCATCACATTCTGCGTCAACATCGCCCAAAGTGATTCATGTGACGGTGGCAAGTTTCGGCTAAACCCCGACTTGGCTCTGTCAGGCCCTGTGATTGGACATGAAAAGGCGCCCAGTAGGAAAAAAATCAACAATGACGGCGGCAGCTAATTGCAATCAACCCACAGGCGTTAACACAAACACCTTGGCTGAATATTGTTGGTTAAAGTGTGTGTGTGCGCGCTTGTGTGTGTGTGTGTGTGTGTTTGTTTGCAAAACACAAATGGCCCAGTGGCCGTACTCTGCCCACCAGCGCTTCAGCGGGCGGTTTCTTAGCGCGTTAGATGCATGTGGTGCCATGCAATGGGGCTTTTTGCATTCAAGCATTACAGGGTTACATAATGTTTACACGAGTCAGCGGGAATGTGGTGCAGCTGTGACTCGCCTTCACACAGCATCAATCCTGACTCGGCCCGACAGAATTATGTTGGGTTACAGAACTTTGGGGCCCATTATGAATCCTATTATGTAGATCAGCCTGGGGGAGTGCGTGTGTTTGTGTGCGTGCGTGCATTCGTGCGTGCCTGCCTGCGAACTTCCATGTGCTGCGTTTGGACTCAGCCTCGGTTTACCCAAACAAATCAGTCTGCCAAACTCGCCGGTGTTCACGTCACTGAGCCGCTTGCCTTCGTTTGTTTCCTGCCATATTTGCCTCGACGTGGGAGGGCTGAAATAGACGACAGGCCTCAGAACCCTCCACATCCCCGCCACACACACTCACACACGTACAAACACACACATATACACACACACACACACTCCACTAGGCGAGGCGAGGCGAGGCAAGGCAACACTAGAGACACATTTTCCATGTAAATTGCTCATGTGTCTGCATGTTTTGTATTGTTATTCTCACGCTGAGTCTCACACACACACACACACACACACAGACACATAAGCACACACACATAGGGGGCAGCCAGAGGACACATCTAACGTAACTCATCCGTCGCAAAAAAATTCCCCAGTGATGTTATATGATAGAACTGGGGTGTTACTGTCGTTATCAGGGGGACTTGATCACTGATTTTATATATATTTCTTGCTTTCAGCATTCTCACTGCTGATTGATTCAGTTTTTTGTTATTATTAGATTTTATTACTTAAGTAGTAGTAGCTTCGGAGGAGAAGGAAGAGTGATGCCATCAGTATTATTTTATGTATTATTAGTACACACACTCGGAGGGAAGAAAACTCAAAGGAAGTTTCTCGATTGGCCTCTCAAAATTTCATGCTGCGTGGTTGCTTTTTCTGTTTATTTCTGTCCAATAGAGAAGTTAGTTTAAGTTTCATGTTCTATGCTTACTGTGTCTTTTCCACAAGCTCCTGCGCAGTCCTGATTTCTGTTTGGAAAAGAAATTAAGAACCACTGCTCAGATCGGAGAGGTTAAGCTGCGTATTACTGCAGGACAAAGATTCCTGTCCAAAATCTGAACTCCCAGGCCGGCCCGAGCGGAGAGCAGCCCTCAGACGAAAATGGTCAGCGAGAGGAATGAGCAGGGGATGCAAAATAACTCTCTCGAAGCTATAATTTGCTGTGAAAAGGAGACGAGCGGGGGAGCGGCGTTTCATCAGCAACGCATCGTTTTCAGCACCGGCACCATGATCAACTCCCCCGTTCACGTTGGCATGCGCTTTATCAAATAAAAATGATATTCAAGTCGCTGGCAACAAAGCCGGTGTTAGTAAAGCGCTTGCATAAATCAGATGGAGCTGGAGTACAGTGGCAGACGTAGGGGGACGGGGGAGAGTTTGGAACAATATTGTGTTCTTTTCATTGTATTCTCAACAGTTTCTTTTTTTCGCTCGACTGTTATTATTTCCAACAAATGTGCACCTGTGCCGGCGAAGATGAAAACAGCGGCGCAGGACGCTCCGGCCCAGCATGATCTCATCTATAATTTAGGCCGCAGAGACAAAAGCAGGCAGACGCGGGGACGTTGAAAGATAGTCACCGATCCTCACTGGCCCGAGTTCCAATTTGACGCTGCGACCGAGTGGAGCTGGGAGCGATTTATCGTTTGTGGGGCTAATCAGCGGCTAGCCAGCGCTCACGGTAATCCTCCGTTATTAGTAGCAGATTTATGTCTGCTGCATTTGCTGAGGCAGCAGTTGCTAGTATCGACGGTGATGTGGGAGATGAGGATCGTGCAAAATTCAGCAGACAGCGGTCGAGGAAACCAAAACGACGTGTAGCGCCTCCATCAGCCGCTCCTCTCATACTCCCATCCTGATGATAAAATATACATGTGGCGCTTATCAGTGCCTACTGGGCAAACCAGCCTAAACATCCAAGTACTGGATGCGTTTTTAAATTTTAATGCTGTGTAGCAGGACAAATAAAACTCGTTCTTCCCCCCTTAACCCGCAACAATATGTCCGCTGTTTTAGTTTTTTTTTTTTTTTTTTTTTTTTTAATGGCAGGGGATAAAACCTGGTTATCATTCACTTAGCCTCAGATGGCGCCTGGCTGCAGCAGGGGGAGTGAATGCGGCTGCTCTGCGAGGAGGGGAGGCGTTAATAACAGGGCTACGGAGCGACACTCCCTTGCTGAGCTGAGTGCACGACAGGGCAAGGCTAACAGCTCATTTGTAGCTTCAATTTTTGGATTACCAGGGGATGGGAGAAAAAAGGCCTCACCGGGGTCCGGTGAAATTCCGATGCGCGAGATGAGAAACCGCGCTAAACATGGCAGCGGAGCGTTTGATGAGATGCAGAGTCACAAATAACAAAATGTCTTATATTTTGGGATGTATCAGACCAGCAGGAGGTTGAGGATTTGTCATAGAATCACATAGTTGGTTGCAGGTATCTTATGGCCCATGGGCCACATCTCGCCCTCCAAGCTTTATGCTGCAGATCCCTTTTTTGCCACTAGATGGACACCAAATTCTTGAGTTGAATGCATGGCTAACTACACTTGTTAGCAGACCAAAACTGCCACCGCCCCCGACAATGCTCTGACTTTGATATTGGAAATTGTGTTCATGTTATCATATATGTGAAAATTTCAAAAGGAAACCTTTAGTACAAAGCGCAGAGAAAAACTGAAGTGCTGTTCGACCTCTGTGTGGTGAGAGAAGTGTTGAATTCCATCAGGTTTGCATGTCAGACATAATTTGCATGAGCAGAGTCCCGACCCGGAAAGGTCACAGGGTCGCAAGCGTAAACAGATTTCTTGCATCTTTGGAGATTCTAGTGGCGCAGATGTCCGACCGAGCTGTCAGTCTGGCTGCTATTGTTTGACATATATAGGTCACAAACACACAAAAAAAAAGACAGATGGCACAGAAACACGATACGTTGACACACATGGACATAAATTTACTGCTACATTTCGTCTGGGCCGCACAGCCAAGAGGGAGTTTGAGGGCAGGGGGGTGAATGCAAAACTTTCAGGTGAAGCTTTGGATCGTAAAAAAAAAAAAAAAAAAAAGAGGGGGGAAAGAGAGACTTTTGCAGATGTTCTCCTCTTCAAAGTCAGTCTGGAAATACACGACACTGTGAGTGTTTGCAGAAAGAATTATGCACATCTTCACCTGCAAAACTGTGGAAAGATCTCAGCCAGAATCCAAAACAGGTCCACATATCACTCTGATGGCTTTACAATGGGATCACATTCACACACACGCACATGCACACACACACATACACATGCGCGCACGTGCGTGCACACTACCACACAGCAAATGCGGAGCCACTGTGCATGTTAGGAAAAGTCTGGGGGATTATTGTGTTGTGCACAAGGACACTCGGACACAGAGCAATTAGATCAGTGTGTGTGGACACACGAGAACAAAATTCCAATTTTGCCCAGGTTGACCCACTGAACAGGTGTGTCGGTACCTGGTGGGGGTAGGGGTGGCATGAGGGTGGAGATGTCATCAAGTTGTTGGTTCAACCCCAGGTTTCTTGTCGTACTGCTACAGTACCTACTTTCGACCCAGGGCAGACGCTAAAACTGTTGAGCTGAATTGATGGTCATCACCTTGGTGTGTCAATATGCTGATGGAAGAGTACCCTTGAGCAAGGCACTGAACCTCAAACAGACTGAGTCTGGGGACACATGCTTCTCAAGTAATTAGGCCGGGTCAAAGCCAGAAACAAAATCTCCCACGGGGATTAATAAAGTGTATCAAATCCTCCCAACGAAAAGGAAAATTAAAATTTTGGCCTAGTTTGTGTGAATTGAACAAAAATTGGATAAAGACGCAGAGCTGCAGGATCCTTCAAGGTGAAGCTGAGAGCTCCGCCTTCTGATGGAGCGCTGTGTTTCTACTATCTTTTTGAGTTTTCACTGTAATATTTCAGGAAAGTCGGTCCTAACATGAGGAAGAAAAACAGTAACGTGACACGACACCTTTAAGGATTCAGACATAAACATGTCAGTGCGCAGGCTGAATTTCTTTTTACTGCGGATATAAAATGTAATAAAATGCCTCCATTGTTGCCTGGTGATGTTTTGATAACTATTTAAGTCTCCAACATGAATTCTCCAGCTGTAACTATCCCTGCTCTGAGTTCCAGCTTTGTATTTTGCCGGCGTTTGTTCGACATCGACGCTTGGGGAAGGAAATGAAACATCATTTGCCCCAAAACGAAAAGAGCTCTGCGCTTGACAGGTTACATCAGGACGATGACGGCGTAATCGCTGATTTTGGCGTTGCGGTGTTTCTTCGCTAGGTTCTCACAGCCTGACAAAATTATGTGCATCGCTGGAGTGCAGGATGAAGATCTGGAGCCGGAGCTGTGACAATTTCGAAAACTCCAGAACTCAGCGTTCCTTCGCTGAGGACTTCATACATTGCAACGAAAGCTTTGTATCCGCTCCTCTGCAAGGAAGACAGAGAGAGAGAAAGATAAAAAACAGTATTTTGTTGAAATTGTCTCGTGTTTGGAGTTTCCCGAGTTCCCTCTCACAAACTTTTTTTTTTTTTGTATTATCAAACTGCTCGACTTAAAAGCCTCCTGCCCAAGAAAAAAAAATGAGGGCGCGTCAAAGAGGCAGAAACCGGACGGTTAATTCCCATCCGTCGCTGGCGTTCTCATTGTGTAGCTCTCAGCAGGCGCTCGTTCTCTGGCACACTGCGAGCGCTCATTTCGCAAACACACTCATTTGATTTCCCCAAATATGTGAATCTGCCTGGGCTGCGGCTCATGGCATCATTACTCGCCCGGGACTGGGGTATTCACAGATATTTTCTCCCCAGACAGGTGAACCTTCAAAGCCGGTGGCGCCATTACGTTCGCGCTGACGCAAAAGCAATAGTCGGCCACGTAATTGCCACACTTATCTCCGGCGAGTCGTAGGTAAAACTAATGCAGCGGCCTAAATCTCCTCCAGAGGCGGCTGTTAGTTAGTTGGCTGGGATTCGTGATTGGCTGCCTCGTCACCCGGACCTCGTTCGGTGGAAATCGCATCACTTTAATGGCCTAATCAGCACCTAACGAGCCATGTTACATAAAATCAATGTGCTCTCCCGTTTCCGAATGCTGAATATTTCGAAGGGGTCTGGTGGACGTGTGGAGGGTACGGGGTCGAGGTGAGGGAAGGAGACGGTGTCGATGCAGTTGGCACGGTCGCCGGTGTCGGAGCTCACAAGGGATGATCCAGCAGAGCCGCAGCTTTTACAGCAGAAGCCTTTGTTTTGCTGACTAATCACCAATTGATTACACCTTGTCTTTAAGACAGGGGATGGCGGGCATCGGCCAAAACGAGCACGCCCACCTGTAGGGAGTTTGGAGACGCTCACCTGAGTGTGTTTCACAACTTTGTGCCTCAGAGTCCCCGATCTGCATAGTGCACGTGGGTGGATGATTGTGGATATATTCAGTATTAAAGTATGACACGCTGCCAGCGGCCTGTCCTAGTCCTCCCTGTCCTCCTCACATATGGACGCGTCATTGGGATGTGACGAGCTGGTGGGAGAAGAGGGACGTTAGGGACCAAAGCCAGGCAGCGATATCGCCTCCAAGATGGACGCTCAGCTGCCGTGGACGATCTGCTGCCTTTGGAGGCCAGTAGGAGTTGTGCTTTATTGTAAATGGAGCTGCAAAAAACAGAGTTGGGGGGGGGGGCTGAGGCGAGGAATGGGGAGCAGGATTTTCGATGTCAGTAGACCTTGGAGCTACAAATTCATAATACGTTGGTGGCAGCAAAGGGGGTAAATGCATAAATCTGCAGATGGGTGGGGATTGGCGGAAAGCTGGAAACTGCCATAGAGTTACAGTACTACCTAGTGGTAATGGGTGGTATTACAGGTGATGCCGCCCCCAAGCCAGGTGTGAGTGTGTGTGTGTGTGTGTGAGAGAGAGAGAGAGAGAGAGGAAAGACAAAGATCTCGCATGGGCACTTTGGTTCTTCTTCATCATACACAGAAACACGTGTACGACCTTGCAAGGCTCGACCTTTGCTGCCTTCTCTCTCTCTCTCTTGCTCCCTCCCCTGCCTTCTCTCTCCTTCTCTGTCTCTGTCACTGGCTGAGAATCTATAATTGTTCTGCTCCTCATTAACGTGAGACCATGCACATAATTGCTGCGTCCATGCAGGGGATAATTAATATCGGCGACCTGGCTGACTTTTCAAATGCATCATGTGTGTTTTAATGATGATGTGTCATAAGTAGCTGGAGGTGGAGGCGCCAGGCTCTGCGGGCGCTGGCAGGACCCAGACCAGGAGCTGCAAAGGTGACAGGAAGGACCAGATGAATAATTGTCCCTGGCATCTTATTACATTTGTGCCATGATCTGATTTACACTGGCGGCAAATGATGGGAACAGGCCCGGTGTCATTTTTAGGGCAGTGAATTAATATAGTTTATGCACAGCTGGACCTCAAAGTGAGGGGAGACGCTGTACATCATGCAAGATTAAAGAGGTTTCTATTTTGTTTGTGTCACACCACTACCCACAATCCCCTGCTGCAGATGTGCTGTTAAAAATATTTAGCAGCGTCCTCGTTTAAGGACACTCAATGTTTTCCATCAAATCATAGCCAGACTGTGGCTGCTTTGAAGATTCCATCTCATAATGCATTCAGGCTTTGTGTGATATTTTCAGAATACCATGGAATATGTCACAGCCTTCACACACTGAATTTTTTCCCTTCTTTTTGCTCTGTAGTTAAATTTGAGGGCATTGAAACGTAAAATTGTCATGCAGTGACAAATAGTTCATCAAATATAGTTGAAATAATTAATTATCTACCCAATAATAATAATGACGAAAATAATAGTGATATAAAGGTATTATGATATAGCCCGTTATTGGGACTGTTAAGCATAACATTTTCTAATAAAGATCTCTTAGCAGTCCGAACTCCTAAACCAACAGAAATAAACGGGTTAAATGTATTCACAATCTGATTGGTTTATCGCTACCCATGTGACCTTAGCGGGAGGACCTAAACAGGAAGCGCTGCAAGGAGGCACGTCTCGACGTGAAAGTCAAAACAGCGAAGAGACTTTCATTTCATAAATATGTCAAATTTGCTCTGTACATTGTCTTAGTATATACCGCGGTTAATTTTTCTTTACGGGTTATCGCGGACTTTGTTCGTTATGTTCCAAGTGGTCGCTAAAACGCTCCTTACCCCGGCGCACATCCCGCTATCACGTGGAATATTGGTAAACATTCGGCATTTATGTAATAAAGCGCCGATATACCTCCGAATATCCGAGGCGCTGTCATGTGCAGAATTGGGACAACATGTTTGTGTTAAGGTAACATCATCGCCTTTTCTTAATTCTCCAATTTTCGCGATATTTGCTGTACTGCGCTCAGAGTAAGAATCGGGGCAATTTGATGAACCCCAGGCAAATTATCCGTCACTCTTTATGAAGAATTACAGAGGAGACAGAGGAAGATCGTATTTGCGCATTGACACCATCACTAACATTTGCCATTTATCCGGCATCATCTCAAGCTATCTCAACACATTTGCTTCGTTCACATCATTTATTTCGGGTGTGTCACCCGTTCTCTGACAGCTTCGATCCTATCATTTGACAAAATGTGCATTTGTCAGCATTTGCCATCAGGGAATATCCAGTACCTTAATTAAATGTGTTTCTGTGACCCTAAAATGAGCTTTGACCTTCTTGACTCAGGGTTGGGTCCGCTCGGTCAGGGCACAGAAGGCAAACCTCTTCCTCCATGTGAATGACGGGAGCTCCTTACAGTCCTTACAGATCGTCGCTACATCAGACCTGGATAACCCGTGAGAACCAACGTCAACATACCTCCTCCTGCCCCTCTCTTAGTCCTCCTTGGTGTTAATCTTTAATGCGCTGTTTGAGCAATGAAGTGAGGTGGTGTTTCCTTTCCTCCTCTATTAAATCAAGGTCGCTCACTTTCGGCTGCGCCGTAGAAGTCGTTGGTTGCCTGAAGGAAAGTCCTAATCGAAAACAGCCGGTAGAAGTTGAAGCTGAACAAATTCTCGTCGTCGGGGAATGTAACCCTGTGGTGAGTGAGAAACTCTCTCCATACAGCCTGCATACATCTTCTCATACACATACTCACACGGTACTTGCCATGTGTTTTTAGGCACACGTATCGTAATCATTAATAAAAGTGTCCTCTTAATTTCAGGATTTTCCCTTAAAGGCCAAAGAGCGCCACAGTCTGGAATACATACGCCAGTTCCCTCATCTTAGGTGCCGGACCAACGTCTTTGGCTCCCTGCTGAGGATACGCAGCCAGGCCGCTGCTGCAATCCACTCATTTTTCAAGGTGAAGCCAGTGTGCAGCGGAGAGGTTTCTCACAATCAGTGAAGGGTGGGACTTCTTTGAACGCCTTATTTCCTTTTTTCATTGTGGCAGGAAAATGGTTTCCTGCAGATCCACACCCCAGTGATCACCTCCAATGATTGTGAGGGGGCTGGGGAGCTTTTCCAGACAGAGGTTAGTTCCTCACGTGTGCTCAGTCTCATGTGCGTGAGTCTGCCAGTAATTTTATTTTTATTTACATATGTATGTAAACAGAACTCCCCAACTTTTTCAGAATTATACTGAAAATGTCTCATTGTACTCTGACATGAAATTGTTGAACAAATAAACAAAATAAGAAATCGTTTAATCAGTTAAAAAACTTAAATGTATGATACATTTTTTATTCGTCAAAGTAGCCATCTTTGGCAGCCAAGCACACTTTTGATTAACATTACATTTTTTTTCTTTCTTTTTTTTAATATAGATATGTACACCTCTAGTTCACCGCTTACCTCTGTACCATTTCAAGCTGTTCATTGGACTTGCTTCAATATAATGAATTGGAAAAATTGAAGTGTTCTTTTACCAGGAGGATGGATGGATAGATGGACAGATAGATAGTACAGTAGTATGTCACTGATAGAGTGTTTACCGGTGTTGACCAGCCTTCGTGCAAAGCAGCTTTTAAGTCCTCCAAAGGCTTTTTACTTCCAACATATTTTTACTTCTGCCGAATATAGAGGGGTTTAGGATATGGTTGTGCATTACGTGTGACAAAAAAAATATGTACTTTACAACTATAATAATTTTGCACAGTTATGTTTGCATTTTTCAGATTATTGCACTATTATGATAACAATACCAGCTCACCATAATGCAGGATCGTTGGTGGTTTTAAGGGAGAGTTAGCTCGCGCGTGTACTGAATACACGAGGGACATAGACAATTGAGTTGCGCACACTGGTCTCAAATAGTCTGAGATACAGGTCCACAGCACGGTGGCAGGGGACTGCTGCTCTAGAGGCCAACGTCTGCTGTGTGTGACTGGCATACATGCATGTATGGTTGGCATTCATGCATACACTGTAGTGCCACTGCATACACTGTAGTACCACTTTCACCAGTACTGGGGGACCTCCAGTCACAACAGAGTTCAGTTCCCGTGTGACGTAAACTACTCCAGTCGAAACAACCTGAGACTCGCGTAACCCGAGTGACCACCTGCACTGATGTCCTCAGTATATCTGCCAAAGCAATTTCACTTCACTTTATCTGTCCTGTTTATCATTCACCTCTTACTTCAGCCATCCCATCATGAGAAGAAAAAGAATGAAGAAGAGGAGGAAGAGAGGGAGGGACGTCACTTCTTCTCTGTCCCGACCTTCCTCACCGTGTCAGGTCAGCTTCACCTGGAGGTGATGTCGGGGTGAGACAGACTGAAATGAATCCATCCACGCACCCTATCCTGCCGCACAGCTACCTCACTGATCTCCCGCTCTCCTCCCCTCGTCTCTTGCAGGGCTTTTTCGAGAGTCTACACATTTGGGCCAACTT
Organism: Carapus acus; assembly: GCA_900312935.1. Lineage (NCBI taxonomy): Eukaryota > Metazoa > Chordata > Actinopteri > Ophidiiformes > Carapidae > Carapus > Carapus acus. Next base: position 19,656 of record OMPJ01016224.1, read on the forward strand.
TCCGGGCTGAGAACTCCCAGAGCAGACGCCACCTGGCTGAGTTCTACATGGTGGAGGCTGAGGTCTCCTTCACACGCTCCTTGGAGGATCTCACACAGGTGACAGCGTGACATTGTCCTCCAGCTCAATGTGACACTGACATCAGTCATCCTGTCGCTTTTTTTCTGTGAGTCACTGCAGTTTCTAGGACACACGCGTTCATATCGGTGGCTTTGCAGCCATTTTAGCTCATTACGCTCAGTGTCGATATTAAACTTCGGAGCTCCAAAACCAATTCATGCTTTTTCAATTCTGGTTTACATCCGTTTTGAATCTGATGTAATGTTTAATGAAGAAAAAACCTTCAATCCAAGTCTGCTCTCCCATGCACAATGAGTCTAAACTGATTTAGCGTTTAATATTTCCTGCCCCGTCCTGGAGAGGCTGCCCAAATCTGACTGGTCAGTCTTGAAGTGAGGACCAATTCAGCTCAGGCTCTTTAAGATCGAGAAGGGCATCGCCTCAGAGGCTTTCAGGTAGCTCAGACCCATCTGTGTGTTCAACTCTGCCCATGTTCAACTACCGTGTCCTCTATCTTTTTTAAAAGAGCAGAAATGTCACAGTTGAAAAGTTATGGAGCCCCTGTTTTGGCTGTTTGTGCTGACAGGTGTGTTATCACCAAAATACTCGCGCAACTACACAGCATATGTTTTCCTTGTCTGTCTGGTGCACTGCAATTAAATGGAGAAAAAGGTGAATATGGATTGCAATAATATTTGCATAATATGCGTAATATTATGCATAATATCTAATATTTAATCACTCATAACATGCAAAATTTCAGATAGGACGTGTGCACGTGTCTCTCCTGTTATTCGTCGGTATGAACACGTTTATTAGCCGCTGATGGTCTGAGCAAATTTGATTGAGGGCAGTCTTGTGAATTCCTAATGAATGTCATTAGTGAGTGGTGTATGTACGCAGCAGAAATGCTGTTGTTATCAACCATTTGGATCCCGAACGTGAATCACCGGAGTGTTGGCACACCACTAGGGGGCACTGCAAGTTCCACCGGTTGTACGACTGCAGCAGTTTGAGACCCACTGGCAAAGAGCAGTCTCCCTGTCAGAAGAGCTCTGGCACAAAGGAGCATCTCGTAATGAGAGAATTGATCGTAAATGTGGGGGTCTGGAGATACCTCAGCTGACCCCTGATGCCGGCCTTGCACTCAGCGACCTGCACTGCTTTAATTATTAAACTGGATCCATTCCAGGTCATGGAGGATATGTTCAGGTCTACTACAGAACACGTCTTGGCGCACTGTGCGGTGGATGTGGATTTATTTCATAAGCATGTGAATCCAGGACACAAGGTAAGTTGTGAAGGACACTCAATGAACTCTACTCGCTTAAGCTTTTTCCAACCAGCCACGCAGGCGCCTGACTCTCCTGTTATTATTTACCCTTCAAAGAGCAGTGTGGAGGCCATGCTGAAGAGGAAATTCAACATGTAAGTTTCCACTGCAGCATCATGCAATGAAGCCCGTTGCCTTTGGGCCTCGCATGAACGATATCTCCTCCATCTGCCTTTAGGATGACCTACACGGAGGCGATGGACATCCTGAGCCGCAGCACCGAGAAATTTGTCTTCCCTGTAGACGTACGTTCTTCTCTGCTCAATAGGTTTGACCTGATACCTGCCCGCACGGTTTGCTATTAACGCTATCGCCCCTCAGTGCTCCAGTTACTGTGTACCCCACCTGAGATAATCCTCGTCTTAGGCTCATGTTGACCTTTAGCTCTCCTACTCCTCTGCAGTGGGGCTGCGACCTTCAGACAGAACACGAGAAGTACCTGGTGAAACATTGTGGCAACACTCCGGTTTTTGTCACTGATTATCCGTACAGTCTGAAGCCGTTCTATGCGAGAGACAACCAGGACCACCCGAGGCATACAGTAAGGCTCACAGGCGCCACAGCTCAATGATTTATCCATTCAACTCCTCTGGAGCAGCACCAGTTGGTTTATCGCAGCGATTTGCATATCTGAGCCGACTCCCGACTGTTGTTTGTCTGCAGACAGCTGCGGTGGACCTTCTGGTGCCAGGAGTTGGAGAGCTCTGTGGGGGCTCGCTCAGAGAGGAGAGGCTGGATCTGCTCAGTGCTCGGTTGCGACAGTAAGAACACACAGCGTTTGATGGTCAGATGGCAGCGTGTTTGGTCCAAAAGCTGTTCCTATCTGCTAAGTTGCTTTTTGTTTTGTTTTTCCGTCTCCCCTTTAAGTAAAAAAAGGAAGACTTTGTTGATTAGCAGCTGTGAGGGACTGAGTAAGCGGGAGGGGGGTAACAATTTTTTAATTGAAAATTAATCCGTTAACCGTCTGTATCACAAAACAAACAAACTCTGAGCCCTCTGGGTTTCACATTAGAGGCAGACAATTACCCCACAATCATTATGAAAGGAAAGATATTCCCTGTAGAAGTCTTGATGAAAATTTAGGAGAACAGCACACAGTGTAAAATTCAATCAAATACAAAATTTGTATGCTTCTTGTTTTTTCATCATCAAGTTTTTCATCATCAAATTTTATAATTTAGACTATTTATTCAAGATTTCTCTGCTAGTGACTAACACAGCAATCAGCAGTCTGTGTAGAAAATAAAAGTGATTGGCATTTCATATACTTAGCCGGGTCGCTTCGGTCCTGTCAATCAAAGCCGATGACGGGCAAGTGGAAGAAGTAAGAAGACAGGAGTGACTCATTTCTCACCACGGGAGAGTTCTGACACGTCCAAAACAACCATATGCCTTTGGGGTTTCACACCAAAATATCTGAGTCATTTTCAGACTTTTCTCAGAGATCCCTTTGAAAACATGAGAAGAATCACAGCTTCACTTTCCAAGAGATTGTTGCTGTTAACATCTGGAGGTTGGATTTTTTTCTAGGTGATTTACCATATCAGTGAAGTCTGATGGTTGTTTTAGGCATTTACTGAAAATGTGTGAAGTGTTTTGAAAATCCTCCAGTCTCATTCTGACATCATCTATTTCACCTCTCTAGGGCTGGATTGGAGGACACCTACAGCTGGTAATAACAAAAAAAACTACCCTGAAATTTTCGGGATAGAATAAATGTCCTTACCACATCACTGTTCATCAACAGGTATTTGGATTTGAGGCGCTTTGGCTCGGTGCCTCATGGCGGGTTCGGCCTGGGCTTCGAGAGATATTTGCAGTGTATTCTTGGGGTGGACAACATCAAAGATGTCATTCCCTTTCCCAGGTTTTCCAGATCATGTCTTCTATGAAACATGTTGCACTGTGTCACATTTTTAAACATCAAATAAATAATTTATTCGTCTTTTCTTACGACTGTTGTCCTGTTTTGATGGAGTGAATCAGGTGTCATAACTTCACTAGTCGCTGTATTTCTTTAACCACACATTTTCTAAATTGCTTTAGTTGTATTTATCACAGGAAGAAAATAATCTACTTATGTTGTCTCTCTAATAAAAATACTTATTAGGCTTTCCCTCGTCACTTCAGACGTTCCACCACCCTAGTTAAAGGGAATGTTGACGGTAAGGATTAACTAAATAGGAAGGACTCGATAGTGGAAATTAATAATATCGCCCCCTATTTACGTAATAACTTTAACAAGACATTTATACAAAAAGAGGTCGGACATTTGGAGTACAAGCAACAAGTTATTGTTCAATTGTTCTGGCTTTTTGTGAACCGGATGGAGCAGTGGTGAAGATATTGAGTCATCATTAACATTTGGTACCATGAAGCCTGTCTAGCGCCGTAATCTGCTACTTTTTTCCACAAGATGGTGCGTTTTCCCTTCGCTGCTCATTTAAAAATGCAACTTCACACCGGTTTGTAAACGCCGATGAACGATTATCTCATTTCCAAGAAAACCCTACTAGACGACGGCTGACTGTTGCCAAATTTAACCGAATTCTCTTGAACACACATTTGGAGCCGTTTCCGGCTTTGGACCCGAACAAAGCCCGCGTTTCCCGCCGTCGTTCCCGGATGTTACAAACCGGAGCTTACACGGGACAAACGCGTGAAAAAAAACATTATTTCATAAATCTACATATTTGTCGGACGGTAAGAACTTTTTTGGGCGGGATGCACGGGGCACCCTGCCCCCTGCACGCCTCTCATCTCTTCTCCTCCCTAGCCGGCCCGGCCCGGCCCGGCCCCTCTCTCCCCGATCGTCTCCCCGCTCGGTGGGCGTGGTGTGAGTTGGGAAAACAAACTGCAGACACCGACGCTTCGAGACTTTCCCCCGCCCGCATCAATCCATTTTACCCGCGGCTCCTAGTCAGCTGTACCCGCGGAAAGCCTCCTCCGCCAAGTTTTCTTCAGTGTTTTTTTCCCTTTAAATCCTCCTATCACGACCACCAAAACAAACGAGCGCGGGTACGGGGCTATTTTGTTGGCATTCTTTCCCCGGACGGAGTCACCAGGAGCGACCGGCAACATCTCCCTATTTGACCCGACTTTGGTTGAAGCCAATGGGGGGAGCAGACCGCAGCGGTGTGCGCCGAACGCCGACAGTCCTTTGAGCAGCGCAGCCATCATCCCCCCGTCATGTTTTAGTGACAGAAGGCACCGAGAGCAGCAGACCAGAGACAAACATGAGCGGAGGAGAGATCGTCTTCCAAGGCTGGCTGAGGAAGTCCCCGCCGGAGAAGAAGCTGAGGAGATATGTGAGTGATTTCTATGGAAGGGGGGGAAGAGACACTCCTCACACCTTCTTTCTCTTTCACTCTCTCTGCCTATGTCTTCACACCTTGTACGTCTTGTAGAAATGTTGTGACAGTTACCGATAGCAGGTGCATCCTCACTACCATCTGGGTGTCCCCTCTTCTGCCTGCTAGTAGAAGAGGCAACACATGTCGGTCCTCTCGTCCAGATAGTGTGGGAACATCTAGATGTATAGATGTTCCCTTGGCCACCCAGACTGAGACTGAAATGAGCTCTCCAGCTCCCCTCCACAGCTGTGTTTAATTTTCACAAAATCTCTCGCAGACCTAAACATACACTGGCAATGGGCTCAGCAGATAGTAATGATGTAATGTCTAATCAAGCTGCGATGTTAACAGTTTTCATCGCCTCCAAGCAGACTAGTGTCACAACAATAGGGATGGGCCCAACAGCAGAGCCCCTTAAGTGCTTTGATGGAGGGTTTACGTACGAAAGCTGCTCGTCCCTCGCTGGATGCCGGGCAGAGGAACAAGCGTTAACCAAATCAGATAATAGGATTTATGAAGGCAGATAGAAGCATGAGACAAATCCCCTATAAATACAGCTGTCCACTGTTTATGCATGGCGTTGCATTACTGGGCCCCTCTGTGCTCCTACTAGCTGACTTTGCCGTGATGTCATCCCTCTTGTTTCATCTGGAAATTCATCCCTGAATGTCTTCAGCTCTCACCACACACATACAAAACACACACATATACACACACCACCACCTCAACATGTCATTTCCTCATTGTCCCCCACTTAAAGATGGCCAATGTTTACATAGGGACCTA
>OMPJ01016231.1:0-13507 GCA_900312935.1 Carapus acus
GATTATAACAATATAAGCCACAAACATAATCACAAAATATAGATACCTGTATTTGTGCAGTTCCACATGTCCATCAAAGAATATATGCGTGACATTTGATATATCAGAAATCATGATTGTGAGGCGATCTGTCTGATGACTAACATGTAGACTGTAGTGGATTATCCTACGACTCAGTGAGCACACACTCAGACTCACTCAGTGTGTTCACCCCCAGAACTGACACACTGAGGTCTCAGAGACTGAAGAGGCTTCTTAACAGACTTCGTCATCCTCCATGGATCTCATTAACATCTCCACTGTGAGCATCCAACACGTGACCACGTCCTCCAAACTCTGAAGGCCTCAGCCTTTTCTTATATTTGACTGTGTTCACTGCTCAATTTTGTTCTTCTTCCGTACCAGTGCATTGACAGTAAATTGACTTTCTCAATGGTCAATGTCACTATTGTGGTGGAACCACACTTTTTTTAGAGCTTGGGAACAGTTAAAACATGTCAAATGCTTTTAAAATGTGATTCACTTTTAGCCAGTTCTCACAGGTAAAGATAAGTTTGTTACCCTGATTTGTCAAAGTCAGCCTCAAACGCCAGCAGAATCCTCAGAAGCAGTGAGAATATTAGAATGTCGTACAAGACAGTCACAAGACTGGTGGTTTGCATGAGATGGCTTTTCTTTTAGCTCACAGTGCCTAGGAAGCGTTAGTTGAGTTGGGTTTCTTTCCATCGAAGGATGTAGGAGTTTGCTTGTGCTCCAGAGCTTGAGAGTGTGGAGAGTGTGTCCACCCCACTGGGTAGAGGTAGTAAGTCAGGAATACGGTAGAGTGCTAGTGGGGAGCCGGGTGGATAGACAGCACACTGGAGATCTCCGTTTTTGGAATGACTGCAATAGAGGCACAGGTTACTGTGATGTCAGCATGCCTTCAGCCCTTGACAATGGGTTCCACTGCAAGGGTTATTAAGTAAACACGAGAGTATGTAAAAATTACAGACAGTGGTGGCAAAAATGTGCAGCTTTTCATCAGGTATACTCCATATATCATTACCATTTTTACCTCACACACTGGAGCCTCTGTAGTATATTGTTGCAATAAATTGATTTTGCATTATGATACATTGTGGCAAAGCCATTCAGGTACACAGTCAATACCATGTGAGTGCCAGAGTAAAGCTAAGGAAACGCCGCCAAAACAATCACAGTTCTTCTGGTCATGATAGTTTGATACTGCAAAGGTTTACATATGGACACATACCTGTCATAAGCCATAACTGCCAGCAACAAGAATCCGGCCACCACACACACACACAGCCTCATGCCATCAAAGGCACTCTGGTGGAAAGGCCACATAACTTCAGATTCTTGGGACTGCAGTTTACATCTGACCTGAGCTGGACCCTCAACACCACAGCCAGAATAAAAAAAAAATCCAACAAAGGCTTTACTTCATCAGGCTGCTCAGGAAAGCAGGTCTGAAACATGGCCAACTTACCCTGTTCTACAAGGGATGGATCGAGAGCATCCTCAACACAGACATCACTGTCTGGTGTGACAACACCAAACAGGCAGAAAGGAAGACTCTGCAAAGAGTCTGAAAGACTATGGCGAGGATTGGGACAAAATTTCCTTCTATGGACTCAATGTAAGTGCAGCGCTGTCAGAAAAGCACAGAGGGAATCATCAGAGACCCACTGAACCCGGATCACCCTCTGAGACACAGCAGAGTGGACAGTGTGGTCACCCACAGGACCTGCCCGTTCAACAGCTTCTTCCCTGCCACAGTCAGACTGATGGCAAAACAATAACCACTGGACATGTGTTTAACAACCCTGCTCCACCTCTCGGTGGAATATTTGATACAGTTTTGTCATCACATCCCTGACAGAGGTGCAGTTCTTGTCACCTGCAATAACTTCTCCTGTAAAGTGCAACTCCCTCCACCCCCACCCTCCCAAAGTGTACAGTGCTCACCCATCCCATAAGGTGTTTTTTTCTCCTGCCATTATTTATAATGTTCCCTTTAGTTTTTTCTGTTTGATATTCTTTCCAATCTTATGTCTGTGTATATCAGCGACTCAGAAAGAGCACCGCACAAGTTTTCTTAAGTGTCTGGACTGCTGCTCCATGTGCAAAATGCGAATAAAAACCTTGAAAAATAAAATCCTTCAAATTCTGACTCTGGGGTGCAATCTTTTTCACAAAATGTTTATTGCATTGATGCACTTTGACAAAACAAACAAAAGAAAAATAAAACATTCAGAGGCTCATTCAAGAGGAGTATCAAAGTGAAGATTTCTGTATGATGTAGAGCTGATGTTGATACTAAAGGCTTGTTAGCAGGGGCAGCACGAACTTTGCCTGGCAGAGTTTTAGTGGTAGTTCCATCTATGGAGGAGAGATCGTTCACATTGTGCTGTTGAACATCAGGAAACAGGAATCTTTATTGTCGTTACAACAATTCATATTGTGTAACGAAATTACGACAGGTGCTGAGGTCCAGTGCATAATGACAACATGGGAAAAACTAAAGAAATGTTGAAAATATTTTTTTGCTGATAATGGCTAATAACTGCTCCCCCTCATCATATGCACATCAAACAGTGAAACTTATTTGGGATGTAAAGCATAGGTCCCTGAACGTGGAGCAGAATCAACAGAGGCCCATTTAATGCATAGATGAAGATACGTTTTCAGAAAACACCAAGTGATATATGTAATTCATTTGAAATAGGAAAATTAATCATTATTCAAAACACATTCTGATGACATTACTTGCAGAGGAAGTGACAGAACTTTATAACCTCTGATTCAGCTACACTTACAGAACCACCTCTTCAGATGTTTGGAGATTTCTGTCATTTTCAGCCCATATATGATTGGATTGAACAGAGGATGATACAAGAACATCTGTAAAGTCATGATGAAACGTGTTGCTTTTGACAAATCAGATTCTACTCGAACAATGATAACCTCATAGTAGGTCAAAAAACAGGTACTGATGAGAACCAGCATATGAGGTAAACACGTCTGTGCTGCTTTCCTCCTCACCTCTCTACTGCTCCGATAGGTTATTATGAAAATGCGTGAGTATGTAAAGATTACAAACAGTGGGGGCAAAAATGTGCAGCTTAACATGAGGTATACGCCATATATAACTGCCATTTTTGACCTCACACAGTGAAGCCTCTGTAGTATATTGTTGCAATAAATTGATTTTGCTGTATAATGACAGATTTTGACAAAGCCATTCAGGTACACAGTCAATAACATGTGAATGCCAGAGTACAGCCAAGGGAACGCCACCAAAACAATCACGGTTCTTCTGGTCATGATAGTTGGATACTGCAAAGGTTTACATATGGACACATACCTGTCATAAGCCATAACTGCAAGCAACAGGAACTCAGCAGCAACACAAGTGTAATACACATAAAACTGCAGCAGACAGGCTGGATAAGAAATGATCTGTCTGTCTGAGAGGAAGTCAATCAGAAGTTTTGGGTAGATGTTCGTGCTAAAAACAACAGAGTTCACCAACAAAGCTGCAATGAAAATGTACATCGGCTCATGGAGGTTTTTATGGATGCAGATAAGAGCAATTATTGTGGAATTGGTGCAGATTATAAGAATATAAGCTACAAACATTATGGCAAAGTAAAGATACCTGTATTTATGCAGGTCCACATGTCCATCAAAAGTTATATATGTCACATTTGATTCATCATCAGTCATTGTTGAAGGAGCCACTAAGTGGCACTAACATGTAGACTGTAGTGGATTATGCTACGACTCAGTGGGCACACACTCAGACTCGCTCAGTGTGTGTTCACCTCCAGAACTGACACACTGAAGTCTCAGAGACTGAGGAGTCCTCTTATCAGACTTCGTCATCCTCCATGGATCTCATTAACATCTCCACTGTGAGCATCCAACACGTGACCACGTCCTCCAAACTCTGGAGGCCTCAGTCTTATCTTATTGTGGACCATGTTAATTTCTGACTTTTGAATTTTCCAGGGTTAGGGTTTGTTTATTTTTTTCAAACTGGTGTATAGGAGCTGGCATTACTGATGATACAAGTATGTTGTTTTGTGTGGTAATCAGTGTCCTTATTGAATATGATGTTGGAAGGATGCAGAAAACATCCCCAGTTGTTAGCACGGGAGTTTTTGGCTTTGCTGACTGGTTGTAAACCAGAAGGACCTTGAATACGGCTTGTTTTGTGGGACTCCTTCTAACTGGTCCGAGGCTTGTCAGTTTGCTAATCCACCTTTTTGCACATGTATATATCTGATGTAAGTAGTTAGGGAGGTGGTCTGTCTCTCGCCAGCATGAGTGACTGATCAGTTACAGTGTACAACAAAGTTTATCCATGTTAACATGCAGTTTTTCCCTTCAGTTTCAATGTTCAGGAGTCTGCTGTATTGATGACAGTACTGAGCTGTATCCATAGTTCAGTCCTGGTTAGTTAAGGTCCCTCTGTCTCAAGTACAGACAAAAACACAGAAAATGAATAAACATTGACAATGACACTTGTTCAGATGAATTTCATGTTGTTTCTCTCAAGTAGTGTAGTGTAAATGATGAGCTTATTGTGTTAGGGAACAAGAAGGGCTTCCTCATGCGGGCATAAGGCACTGATGAAAAAAGCTTTCAGAGGAAGATGCTGGGTCAATGTTATGACTACTGGGGTTGGCACAAATTGTTGTAGCAAACATGCATTTATTGCAGAGAAGATGACAGAATCCAAATCAGAAAAGCTTCAATTCTATCAAACACTCTGCAAACAGGTTTGTTACCTCAGATTTGGTTACTTATACTGAACCACCTCTTCAGGTGTTTGGAGATTTCCTTCATTTTCAGACCGTATACAATTGGATTGAACAAAGGATGATATAAAAACACCTGTAAAGTCATGATGAAACGCACAACTTGTGATAAATCTGACTCTACTCGCACTATAATGACGTCAAAGTAGCCCAAAAAGGAAGTGCTCAGTAGAACTAGCAGGTGGGGTAAACACGTCTGTGCTGCTTTCCTTCTCACCTCTCTGCTGCTCCGATAGGTTATTATGAAAATTCGTGTGTATGTAAAAATAATGAAAACAGATGGCAAAAGTGTGCAGGACATTAAGGCGAAAATTCCATATATCACTGTCAACTTTGACCTCATGCACTGAAGACTCTGTATCGCGTTGTTGCAAAAAATTCCTTTGGCAGTAAAATTACAAATTTTCAAAAAGCCATTGAGGTAAACAGCCCCCAAAACATGGATGCCAGAGTAAAAAGTAGCAAAAAACAATAAAACAATCACGGTTCTTCTAGTCATGATAGTTGGATACTGCAAAGGTTTACATATGGACACATACCTGTCATAAGCCATAACTGACAACAACAGGAACTCAGCAGCCATACAAGAGTAATACACATAAAACTGCAGGAGACAGGCTGGATAAGAAATGATCTGTCTGTCTGAGAGGAAGTCTATGAGAAGCTTTGGGTAGATGTTCGTGCTAAAAACAACAGAGTTCATCAACAAAGCTGCAATGAAAACGTACATCGGCTCATGGAGGTTTTTATGAATGCAGATCAGACAAATAATGGTTGAATTGGACAAAATGATGAGGATATAAGCAGTAAACATGATGACAAAGTATAGATACCTGTATTTATGCAGGTCCACATGTCCATCAAAAGTTATATATGTCACATTTGATTCATCATCAGTCATTATTGAAGGAGCCACTAAATGGCACTAACATGTAAACTGTAGTGGATTATCCTACGACTCGGTGAGCACACACTCAGACTCACTCAGTGTGTGTTCACCTCCAGAACTGACACACTAAAGTCTCAGAGACTGAGGAGTCCTCTTATCAGACTTCGTCATCCTCCATGGATCTCATTAACATTTCCATCGTGAGCATCCAACACGTGACCACGTCCTCCAAACTCAGGAGGCCTCAGCATGTGCTTATTGCTGTCAGCACTGAGCATTAACTTTCTTCCTCTTTATTTCAGATATACTTCTTTTTCGTCCCTTGCCTATTCCTGACTCTGCGAACCCTTACCACTTCAATTTCACATTCTCACTACAAGCCATGAATCTCATTTGGTCTTCCCTCTTTTTTCTTCTGCGTTGCACCTTCATAGGGAGCAGGGCCTTTAGCTATCAGGCTCCTCTCCTGTGGAACCATCTTCCATCTTCAGTTTGAGGGGCGGACACCCTCACCACTTTTGAGAGTGGGCTAAAAACTTTCTTTTTCGATGAAGCTTACAGCTAGACAAAACTATGCAGCCAGAGTGAGACAACGCACTGAGATTTTCGTTCCTCCTCTTCCTCACTCTCCTCTCCCTCTCCGCCTCACTGTCCCTCATCATTCACCTTCATCCGTGTCTCGACAATGCATGTTACTAATTGGGCGCCTTCCCTGGAGCATTGTTTTGTGCTTTATTAACCTGCAGCTAGAGCACCACTAGTGATGATTGACCTCCAAACATCTGGGTCCTGCTCCTACTGCTGTGCATCCCTACCCCTGTCTCTGTCTCCCTCTGTCTCTCTCCCCTTTCCTCTCTTGTTTCAACCCAACCAGTCAAGACAGTTGGCCTTGAGATAACTTGTGTTGTAATTTGGTGCCATACAAATAAAACTGACTTGACTTGACATCCTCAACACTCTCTTTCCTATATATCCACTAATTCCCCTGTGCAGGTGCCCAATCATTTCCATCTTCCTTCTCTGATCTTACCTCCAGACTCTGGACTCCACCTTAGCGATTCCTCTGATGTCATTTGTCGGCCCATCCAACGGGTCGACAATGAAGAGCTCAGTATTGTCATCTCTGCCGTCTCCTGCTTGGCCTTCCGCCTCTATGTCTCCAGTCTCCAAACGAAAACATCTAGCCGGGTCTCACTTCCATCAGTTCACCTTTCCTTTCAGTCTGGCTGCTCTCTCCTCTCACAAAGCCCCCTGACCGTCTCTTCCAGTCACGCCACCTTGCCTGCGCCCTATTCTTTAGCTCTCTTCATCTGTTCATTGCTTTTGACAGTTGACCCAAGATATTCAAAGGCCTCAGTCCTCACTTTCTCCAGTTCTTAATCCTCACCTCTCCACTTGCTTCAGTCTCATTTATGCTCACGCACTCCGTCTTGCTTCTTCCGATGTTTATTCTTCTGCTATCCCCTATAGCTCTGCAGTCTTTTATGGCCAAATGTTTTGTGTTTTTGTGTCATGAAGCTGTGTTGCAGATTTCGTTCTGTACATTGCTTTGCTTAATCATTTGACCATGATTGTCCCTATCTTCAGAGAGGGGGGTGAGGAGCTGGTCAAGCACACAAGCATTCCAGCTGGTCTTGGATTTCCTCAAGCATCCCCCACTGGACAACATAACTTCCAATGTATCCTAAAATGTGCTGGAGGGCACACTGTCAGAAGTAGCAAACCTGACCCTGGCCAATATCAACCCGAAGACCCAAGTCCACTGTATACTGGAGAGTGAATTTCACACTTATCTGAAGGCCCCCAGGGCCTAAGTCTAACAGCAGGCATGAAGAGCAAATCAGTAGTTCCAATGCTATCAGCTGCCATAATCACAGATTTTACTGCCACAGGTACCCTCTCACCCCCACGTCCACTATTACATCAGTGAAGGAAAAGGTGCTCCACAGGTGTGTGTTGGCAAAATCACCAGTGATGTCTCTAAACCTGGAGACAAGCTCGTCGAGTTCAGGTTTGGCCCCCTCTGGCAAAGACCTGACACTAGAAAACAGCCTCTGTCTCTCTGCATTTCACCAGTGGTGCATGGGAGGTAACAGTGCACAGCGCTTAGTCTATGCTATATCCCGTGGCTCTACCACAACCAGTACTATGTTTATCTTTACCCTATTATCACAAACCAGGTGTCTACTTTTAACATGGGTAAAACCTCTATCTTACCTAAGCCATGCCAAGGAGGGGTCTCTCTGTGTGGTGTAAAGGAGCAGGGAGGAAAACAAGGAAAACCTCCTTCAAGGTTACTTAGTGTGATACCATTTTATTGAGACAAATTAGAAAAGAAGAAATCTGTTTTCCTTTGTCTTACATTAGTCGTTCAGTCACTGTTTCAGGAAAAAAAGCAGCGAGTCTTGCCTAAGTATGGATAGATTGGTGGAGAAAAGGCCTACTGCTCAGCCACACTCTAGGACCTGGCGGCGAGTATCAAGAGGTGTTAATCGCAAGGTTCGGTGAGACTTCGAGGATAGATGGATTGGCCCTGCGAGGGACAGGGAGTTCCCCCCCTTTCAGAGGAAGGGGCAAAAAGGATGTGAGCAAAAAAAGTCTTCGAAAGACAAGTACGATATGGCAACGCTTAAAACCATATTGGCATTTTATACATATGGTAACTCTTAAAACCATATCAGTATTTTATATAGGTATTTTATTGATCCATTGATCTGGCAATCCAAAAATTAAAGTAGCTTAGTCATACAGAAAGATAGAGGAGAACCAAACAGTATGCAATTGGAAGAGGACTAAACAATATACAAACATAGCCCTGAGAGCACAGTTATACAGACATTATGCAGCATATGTATTGCACTTGGGAGATGACATGTCTTGCCGTGTTGGGTGGGTGTGTTGCATTGTGGAGGGGGCAGTGGGGTCATGGTATGTTGCATTGTGGGAGAGGGCGGGATGTTGTGTGGTGCGTGGGGGCGGTGTGTGTTGCAGGGCAGGAGTGTTGTGCAATATGTGAGGCAGAGTCACTGTACATAGATGAATTATCTTGTCATGCACTGCTCTGCCATTATGTCCATCACTGAGACCCCTGAGACCTCTGTTCCCCTACTCGCGTCAGATGGAAAATTGTACAGTTTCATGACCAACGGAACCAAAACATTCTTCAGTCTGTTGGTCCTGCGTAGTAGCATTCAATTGCATAACAGGCTCCTCTGGCTGCTGATGACAGTGTGCAGATGGTCTTCATCAATAAAAGTGATGCTATAATGATCAATAGCGATGCCATTATGTTATCTCTAAGCTGATATCACACCCAATAAGGTAAAAGAACCAATAAAGCGAGATAAACGGTTACAGGAACCAGAACTGCATCTCCTTGGCAAACAGCATGATAATACTGCATCCTCGAGTAGCCAGATAAACAGTTAATAATACAACCATAACAATATAATTGCAACACAACCAAATTAGATATAACTGAATCATTTTGAAGTAAGATATGTCATGACTGAAGATGAAAATGATGTTGATCATGCATTGTAATAGAGATTGAAGATTGTTAACAATGCTTGCAGCAGGCAAAGTGCCAGTTCCCCCACAAGTGTGGAAAACACCTGAAAAACAGCTGCTGAACATCAATTTTTTCGAACCCACAACATGAAAAATGACTGTTGGTAAATGCTTTCCGTGAAATACAGTCTGATCTCTCAAAGCTAAAACAGCCAAATCTGTTGGAGGACAAAGTAGTCAAATTGCATGTTACAATGCGAAGGGCATCTCAATACTGACATGTGTATAAATACACATATAACAATGCAAAGTAGCCCCATTTTAATGAAACTGATGTGTGGACACGACGCATACATACAATGTATTCCTGCAGAAAGAACAGGGTGTCATCTTAAAATAATTTGGATTGACAGAACAAGTTCTTCAGATGTTTTGAGATTGTTTTCATTTTCAGTCCATATATGATGGGATTACAGAGAGGATGATAAATGATAGCTTGTAAAGTCATGATTAAACGAGCAGCCTTTGGTAAATCAGATTCAAGCCGAACTATAGCAATGTCATAGGCACTCAAAATGGAAAAAGAAATCAGAACCAGCAGATGAGGGAAACATGTCTGTGCGGCTTTCCTCCTCACCTCTCTGCTGCTTCGATGAGTTATTATAAGAATTCTCCCGTATGTGAAAAGTATGAAAAATAGAGGCGAGAGTGCAGTTGTCAGCGCGACAATCACACCGTACCACCTCACTAATACTGACTGTACACAGTGAAGTTTAAAAACTGAATTGTTGCACAAAATTCCCTTTACAGTAAAGTGGCAGAGTTTCATACGAACATTAAGGATAATTGTCCCCACCATTTGACAGGCAGGCAGAAGCCAAGCTAGAGCAATCAAAACCGCAATGGTTCTTTTGGTCATGACATTCGGGTATTGCAGTGGTTTACATATGGACACATACCTGTCATAGCACATAACTGCCAGCAGCAAAAATTCAGAGCCTGCTAGAGAGTAATACAAGTAAAACTGCCAGAGACACTCCTGCAAAGAAATGATCTGTCTGTCTGAGAGGAAGTCGATCAGAAGTTTTGGATAGATTACAGTGCTGAAAAGAACAGAGTTTGCTAATAAGGCTGCAATGAAAAAGTACATCGGCTCATGAAGGTTTTTATGAATGCAGATAAGACCAATTATTGTGGAATTACAGCAAATTATGAATATGTAAGATGCAAAAACAATAGTAAAATATACAAATCTGTATCTGGCAAGTTCTACATAACCACCAACAAACAAATAAGTTGTGTTGAATAGACCGTCCATTAGCTTACGTAACGATATATCACACACTGTGTTCATCTGACTGATCCACTGGGCCCATCCAGAACTTTTATTGCAGTTATCCGTCACCCCCTTTGGATCTCATTAGCACCGTGTAATCACAGGATCACCTTAATGAAACACAAGAGGCGTACATTTAATGTCAGCTTTACCATAATTTGAGACAAACACTGTCATGGATTTTTAAAAGCTCATGAGGATTATCTGTCGATCTTAGCGAACAAAGCTCCAAGCTCTGTGAATTTGCACATTGTCTCTCCCAACACCTTGTCTGATGTCAATAGTTAGGCTGGTGGTCTTCCCCTCATAAGTGCTGATCCACCTGCTCTCAAGCACACCAGCCCACAACTCAGAGTGGTTGAGGTCATTTTCTGGATGACTGTATTGTAATTTCCAAAAGAGACGTGGTAGCGAAGCTATGCCCCAAGTTTACTCAAAGATGTTTCAGAATTTATGACAGGGTTATGCCGTTTCTGTATTGAATTTTCAATTATGAAACTTGTCAGTATCTCTGATACTGCCTGCTGTGTTTTCACCTCTTTCTGAGAGCTTTGTGATGTCCACTTTAGTTTAGTGGGCAGTCAAATTTTCCTTAGCTACTGACGCTCCTGACGCATTACACGGTATTCATCGTCACAAGTAGTGCTTGACGTATAGGTATTTGCAGTCATTTTCAATTCTTTGTCACTAACATTTAGATTGTCACTAACAATTAGTTGTTAGTTGTTTCATGTTAGTTTGCAGCTAATTTATCTTTTTACTATCACTTATGTATTATTTTCTTCTTTTCAGTAATTTTACCAGTTAGATATCATATCTCTAAGACAGACATTAGAGACTCAACCACGAAACAATGAAGGTCGGGGATGACGTAACCCAGGGACTTCCTGTACTGGATACTTCAGTCTTAACAGAGTGCACTGTGGTGGGGTTAGTCCCACCACATTTAGTGGGGTTAGTAGGTTTAGAGTGAGGTTAGGTTGTTGGTTATTGGGGTCTATGTCAGGCAAATGAGCTGGATGTTAAGCCAATCCTTCCTGTCGTCATCACCAGAAAACAGTTGTCTAATCTGCCATATGTATGGAAGATGATGGATGTTGTGTTGAATTCTTGGGTAGATTCTCGGGCCTCCTCAGGGGCCCACACCTCTGCAGGGGCAGGTCTCTCTCAGGGGCAGTTAGAGGATTGATTTAGAATTTATGCTGGTCTTTGCTGTGATTATTGCAAACGTCAAGTAAATCACCAGCATTCCCAAAAAGGAAGATAAGATGCATCCCTAACAGGCAGGCGGACCATGAGGAGACAATGAAGTGCATTCCCTAAGATTTTTCTCAGTCTGTAGTGACTGTTCTGGGGTCCCTCTGTTTGGAATAGTGGGAACATGGAGGACAGGGTGTGGGAAGCGGGGATGTGGGGAAGTTATCATCTTCCAGTTTTGTCAGTTATCGACTTCCACAGCGTTGGACATCAAGCAGTGCTCCCATCACAAGCAGTATATTGTGAATATTCCAAACAATGTGTTGTTATAGTGAGGGTATTGATCAGAAGAGGAAAATGGAATTTGTAAAATATCAGTGGTGATCACCTGGCAAACAGGTAAAGATTTATCTGGGAGAACACAAAGGCAATTGTTCAACAACTTTTGGATGAGAATTTATTTCCCTCATTGAAACAAATTCTTGCGCCAAAGAAATTTTGCTGGCATTTATTGCAGAGGAAATGACATAGGTTTGTTACTTCAGATTCATTTAATTTTACAGAACCACTTTTTCAGGTGTTTGGAGATTTCCTTCATTTTTAGACCATACATGATTGGATTGAACAGAGGATGATACAAAAACACCTGTAAAGTCATGATGAAACGTGTTGATTTTGATAAATCAGATTCTATTCGAACTATGATAGCCTCATAGTAGGTCAACAAACAGGTGCTCAGGAGAACCAGCAGGTGAGGTAAACACGTCTGGGCTGCTTTCCTCCTCACCTCTCTACTGCTCCGATAGGTTATTATGAAAATGTGTGAATATGTGAAAATGATGAAAATCGAGGGAAGAAGTGTGCAGCATGTCAAGAGATATACTCCATATATCACTGCCAGTTTTGGCCTCACACAGTGAAGTCGCTGTAATACATTGTTGCAATATATTCCTTTTGCAGTAAAATGACATATTTTCAAGAGGCCATTAAGGTAAACAGCCCCCAACATATGAATGCCAGAGTAAAGCCAAGCAAAAGCCAATAAAGCTATCACAGTTCTGTTGGTCATGATTGTTGAATATTTCAAAGGTTTACATATGGACACATACCTGTCATAAGCCATAACTGACAACAACATGAACTCAGCAGCAAGACAAGTGTAATACACATAAAACTGCAGGAGACAGGCTGGCAAAGAAATGATCTGTTTGTCTGAGAGGAAATCTATCAAAAGCTTTGGGTAGACATTAGTGCTAAAAACAACGGAGTTCACCAACAAAGCTGCAATGAAAATGTACATCGGCTCATGGAGGTTTTTATGAATGCAGATAAGACAAAGGATTGCAGTATTTGTTAAAATGATGAGGATATAAGCTATAAACATGATGACAAAGTATAGATACCTGTATTTATGCAGGTCCACAAATCCATCAAAAGTTATATATGTTACATTTGATTGATCATCAGTCATTATTGAAGGAGCCACGAAGTGGCACTAACATGTAGACTGTAGTGGATTATGCTACGACTCAGTGGGCACACACTCAGACTCGCTCAGTGTGTGTTCACCTCCAGAACTGACACACTGAAGTCTCAGAGACTGAGGAGTCTTCTTATCAGACCTCCTCATCCTCCATGGATCTCATTAACATCTCCACTGTGATCATCCAACACGTGACCACGTCCTCCAAACTCAGGAGGCCTCAGCCTTTGCTCAGTGGTGACAGCATTGAACATTTCTTTCCTCTT
>OMPJ01016232.1:0-10006 GCA_900312935.1 Carapus acus
CATGATGACAAAGTATAGATACCTGTATTTATGCAGGTCCACATGTCCATCAAAAGTTATATATGTCACATTTGATTCATCATCAGTCATTATTGAAGGAGCCACTAAATGGCACTAACATGTAAACTGTAGTGGATTATCCTACGACTCGGTGAGCACACACTCAGACTCACTCAGTGTGTGTTCACCTCCAGAACTGACACACTAAAGTCTCAGAGACTGAGGAGTCCTCTTATCAGACTTCGTCATCCTCCATGGATCTCATTAACATTTCCATCGTGAGCATCCAACACGTGACCACGTCCTCCAAACTCAGGAGGCCTCAGCATGTGCTTATTGCTGTCAGCACTGAGCATTAACTTTCTTCCTCTTTATTTCAGATATACTTCTTTTTCGTCCCTTGCCTATTCCTGACTCTGCGAACCCTTACCACTTCAATTTCACATTCTCACTACAAGCCATGAATCTCATTTGGTCTTCCCTCTTTTTTCTTCTGCGTTGCACCTTCATAGGGAGCAGGGCCTTTAGCTATCAGGCTCCTCTCCTGTGGAACCATCTTCCATCTTCAGTTTGAGGGGCGGACACCCTCACCACTTTTGAGAGTGGGCTAAAAACTTTCTTTTTCGATGAAGCTTACAGCTAGACAAAACTATGCAGCCAGAGTGAGACAACGCACTGAGATTTTCGTTCCTCCTCTTCCTCACTCTCCTCTCCCTCTCCGCCTCACTGTCCCTCATCATTCACCTTCATCCGTGTCTCGACAATGCATGTTACTAATTGGGCGCCTTCCCTGGAGCATTGTTTTGTGCTTTATTAACCTGCAGCTAGAGCACCACTAGTGATGATTGACCTCCAAACATCTGGGTCCTGCTCCTACTGCTGTGCATCCCTACCCCTGTCTCTGTCTCCCTCTGTCTCTCTCCCCTTTCCTCTCTTGTTTCAACCCAACCAGTCAAGACAGTTGGCCTTGAGATAACTTGTGTTGTAATTTGGTGCCATACAAATAAAACTGACTTGACTTGACATCCTCAACACTCTCTTTCCTATATATCCACTAATTCCCCTGTGCAGGTGCCCAATCATTTCCATCTTCCTTCTCTGATCTTACCTCCAGACTCTGGACTCCACCTTAGCGATTCCTCTGATGTCATTTGTCGGCCCATCCAACGGGTCGACAATGAAGAGCTCAGTATTGTCATCTCTGCCGTCTCCTGCTTGGCCTTCCGCCTCTATGTCTCCAGTCTCCAAACGAAAACATCTAGCCGGGTCTCACTTCCATCAGTTCACCTTTCCTTTCAGTCTGGCTGCTCTCTCCTCTCACAAAGCCCCCTGACCGTCTCTTCCAGTCACGCCACCTTGCCTGCGCCCTATTCTTTAGCTCTCTTCATCTGTTCATTGCTTTTGACAGTTGACCCAAGATATTCAAAGGCCTCAGTCCTCACTTTCTCCAGTTCTTAATCCTCACCTCTCCACTTGCTTCAGTCTCATTTATGCTCACGCACTCCGTCTTGCTTCTTCCGATGTTTATTCTTCTGCTATCCCCTATAGCTCTGCAGTCTTTTATGGCCAAATGTTTTGTGTTTTTGTGTCATGAAGCTGTGTTGCAGATTTCGTTCTGTACATTGCTTTGCTTAATCATTTGACCATGATTGTCCCTATCTTCAGAGAGGGGGGTGAGGAGCTGGTCAAGCACACAAGCATTCCAGCTGGTCTTGGATTTCCTCAAGCATCCCCCACTGGACAACATAACTTCCAATGTATCCTAAAATGTGCTGGAGGGCACACTGTCAGAAGTAGCAAACCTGACCCTGGCCAATATCAACCCGAAGACCCAAGTCCACTGTATACTGGAGAGTGAATTTCACACTTATCTGAAGGCCCCCAGGGCCTAAGTCTAACAGCAGGCATGAAGAGCAAATCAGTAGTTCCAATGCTATCAGCTGCCATAATCACAGATTTTACTGCCACAGGTACCCTCTCACCCCCACGTCCACTATTACATCAGTG
Source organism: Carapus acus (assembly GCA_900312935.1). NCBI lineage: Eukaryota > Metazoa > Chordata > Actinopteri > Ophidiiformes > Carapidae > Carapus > Carapus acus. The sequence continues at coordinate 2,008 of OMPJ01016232.1, forward strand.
AAGGAAAAGGTGCTCCACAGGTGTGTGTTGGCAAAATCACCAGTGATGTCTCTAAACCTGGAGACAAGCTCGTCGAGTTCAGGTTTGGCCCCCTCTGGCAAAGACCTGACACTAGAAAACAGCCTCTGTCTCTCTGCATTTCACCAGTGGTGCATGGGAGGTAACAGTGCACAGCGCTTAGTCTATGCTATATCCCGTGGCTCTACCACAACCAGTACTATGTTTATCTTTACCCTATTATCACAAACCAGGTGTCTACTTTTAACATGGGTAAAACCTCTATCTTACCTAAGCCATGCCAAGGAGGGGTCTCTCTGTGTGGTGTAAAGGAGCAGGGAGGAAAACAAGGAAAACCTCCTTCAAGGTTACTTAGTGTGATACCATTTTATTGAGACAAATTAGAAAAGAAGAAATCTGTTTTCCTTTGTCTTACATTAGTCGTTCAGTCACTGTTTCAGGAAAAAAAGCAGCGAGTCTTGCCTAAGTATGGATAGATTGGTGGAGAAAAGGCCTACTGCTCAGCCACACTCTAGGACCTGGCGGCGAGTATCAAGAGGTGTTAATCGCAAGGTTCGGTGAGACTTCGAGGATAGATGGATTGGCCCTGCGAGGGACAGGGAGTTCCCCCCCTTTCAGAGGAAGGGGCAAAAAGGATGTGAGCAAAAAAAGTCTTCGAAAGACAAGTACGATATGGCAACGCTTAAAACCATATTGGCATTTTATACATATGGTAACTCTTAAAACCATATCAGTATTTTATATAGGTATTTTATTGATCCATTGATCTGGCAATCCAAAAATTAAAGTAGCTTAGTCATACAGAAAGATAGAGGAGAACCAAACAGTATGCAATTGGAAGAGGACTAAACAATATACAAACATAGCCCTGAGAGCACAGTTATACAGACATTATGCAGCATATGTATTGCACTTGGGAGATGACATGTCTTGCCGTGTTGGGTGGGTGTGTTGCATTGTGGAGGGGGCAGTGGGGTCATGGTATGTTGCATTGTGGGAGAGGGCGGGATGTTGTGTGGTGCGTGGGGGCGGTGTGTGTTGCAGGGCAGGAGTGTTGTGCAATATGTGAGGCAGAGTCACTGTACATAGATGAATTATCTTGTCATGCACTGCTCTGCCATTATGTCCATCACTGAGACCCCTGAGACCTCTGTTCCCCTACTCGCGTCAGATGGAAAATTGTACAGTTTCATGACCAACGGAACCAAAACATTCTTCAGTCTGTTGGTCCTGCGTAGTAGCATTCAATTGCATAACAGGCTCCTCTGGCTGCTGATGACAGTGTGCAGATGGTCTTCATCAATAAAAGTGATGCTATAATGATCAATAGCGATGCCATTATGTTATCTCTAAGCTGATATCACACCCAATAAGGTAAAAGAACCAATAAAGCGAGATAAACGGTTACAGGAACCAGAACTGCATCTCCTTGGCAAACAGCATGATAATACTGCATCCTCGAGTAGCCAGATAAACAGTTAATAATACAACCATAACAATATAATTGCAACACAACCAAATTAGATATAACTGAATCATTTTGAAGTAAGATATGTCATGACTGAAGATGAAAATGATGTTGATCATGCATTGTAATAGAGATTGAAGATTGTTAACAATGCTTGCAGCAGGCAAAGTGCCAGTTCCCCCACAAGTGTGGAAAACACCTGAAAAACAGCTGCTGAACATCAATTTTTTCGAACCCACAACATGAAAAATGACTGTTGGTAAATGCTTTCCGTGAAATACAGTCTGATCTCTCAAAGCTAAAACAGCCAAATCTGTTGGAGGACAAAGTAGTCAAATTGCATGTTACAATGCGAAGGGCATCTCAATACTGACATGTGTATAAATACACATATAACAATGCAAAGTAGCCCCATTTTAATGAAACTGATGTGTGGACACGACGCATACATACAATGTATTCCTGCAGAAAGAACAGGGTGTCATCTTAAAATAATTTGGATTGACAGAACAAGTTCTTCAGATGTTTTGAGATTGTTTTCATTTTCAGTCCATATATGATGGGATTACAGAGAGGATGATAAATGATAGCTTGTAAAGTCATGATTAAACGAGCAGCCTTTGGTAAATCAGATTCAAGCCGAACTATAGCAATGTCATAGGCACTCAAAATGGAAAAAGAAATCAGAACCAGCAGATGAGGGAAACATGTCTGTGCGGCTTTCCTCCTCACCTCTCTGCTGCTTCGATGAGTTATTATAAGAATTCTCCCGTATGTGAAAAGTATGAAAAATAGAGGCGAGAGTGCAGTTGTCAGCGCGACAATCACACCGTACCACCTCACTAATACTGACTGTACACAGTGAAGTTTAAAAACTGAATTGTTGCACAAAATTCCCTTTACAGTAAAGTGGCAGAGTTTCATACGAACATTAAGGATAATTGTCCCCACCATTTGACAGGCAGGCAGAAGCCAAGCTAGAGCAATCAAAACCGCAATGGTTCTTTTGGTCATGACATTCGGGTATTGCAGTGGTTTACATATGGACACATACCTGTCATAGCACATAACTGCCAGCAGCAAAAATTCAGAGCCTGCTAGAGAGTAATACAAGTAAAACTGCCAGAGACACTCCTGCAAAGAAATGATCTGTCTGTCTGAGAGGAAGTCGATCAGAAGTTTTGGATAGATTACAGTGCTGAAAAGAACAGAGTTTGCTAATAAGGCTGCAATGAAAAAGTACATCGGCTCATGAAGGTTTTTATGAATGCAGATAAGACCAATTATTGTGGAATTACAGCAAATTATGAATATGTAAGATGCAAAAACAATAGTAAAATATACAAATCTGTATCTGGCAAGTTCTACATAACCACCAACAAACAAATAAGTTGTGTTGAATAGACCGTCCATTAGCTTACGTAACGATATATCACACACTGTGTTCATCTGACTGATCCACTGGGCCCATCCAGAACTTTTATTGCAGTTATCCGTCACCCCCTTTGGATCTCATTAGCACCGTGTAATCACAGGATCACCTTAATGAAACACAAGAGGCGTACATTTAATGTCAGCTTTACCATAATTTGAGACAAACACTGTCATGGATTTTTAAAAGCTCATGAGGATTATCTGTCGATCTTAGCGAACAAAGCTCCAAGCTCTGTGAATTTGCACATTGTCTCTCCCAACACCTTGTCTGATGTCAATAGTTAGGCTGGTGGTCTTCCCCTCATAAGTGCTGATCCACCTGCTCTCAAGCACACCAGCCCACAACTCAGAGTGGTTGAGGTCATTTTCTGGATGACTGTATTGTAATTTCCAAAAGAGACGTGGTAGCGAAGCTATGCCCCAAGTTTACTCAAAGATGTTTCAGAATTTATGACAGGGTTATGCCGTTTCTGTATTGAATTTTCAATTATGAAACTTGTCAGTATCTCTGATACTGCCTGCTGTGTTTTCACCTCTTTCTGAGAGCTTTGTGATGTCCACTTTAGTTTAGTGGGCAGTCAAATTTTCCTTAGCTACTGACGCTCCTGACGCATTACACGGTATTCATCGTCACAAGTAGTGCTTGACGTATAGGTATTTGCAGTCATTTTCAATTCTTTGTCACTAACATTTAGATTGTCACTAACAATTAGTTGTTAGTTGTTTCATGTTAGTTTGCAGCTAATTTATCTTTTTACTATCACTTATGTATTATTTTCTTCTTTTCAGTAATTTTACCAGTTAGATATCATATCTCTAAGACAGACATTAGAGACTCAACCACGAAACAATGAAGGTCGGGGATGACGTAACCCAGGGACTTCCTGTACTGGATACTTCAGTCTTAACAGAGTGCACTGTGGTGGGGTTAGTCCCACCACATTTAGTGGGGTTAGTAGGTTTAGAGTGAGGTTAGGTTGTTGGTTATTGGGGTCTATGTCAGGCAAATGAGCTGGATGTTAAGCCAATCCTTCCTGTCGTCATCACCAGAAAACAGTTGTCTAATCTGCCATATGTATGGAAGATGATGGATGTTGTGTTGAATTCTTGGGTAGATTCTCGGGCCTCCTCAGGGGCCCACACCTCTGCAGGGGCAGGTCTCTCTCAGGGGCAGTTAGAGGATTGATTTAGAATTTATGCTGGTCTTTGCTGTGATTATTGCAAACGTCAAGTAAATCACCAGCATTCCCAAAAAGGAAGATAAGATGCATCCCTAACAGGCAGGCGGACCATGAGGAGACAATGAAGTGCATTCCCTAAGATTTTTCTCAGTCTGTAGTGACTGTTCTGGGGTCCCTCTGTTTGGAATAGTGGGAACATGGAGGACAGGGTGTGGGAAGCGGGGATGTGGGGAAGTTATCATCTTCCAGTTTTGTCAGTTATCGACTTCCACAGCGTTGGACATCAAGCAGTGCTCCCATCACAAGCAGTATATTGTGAATATTCCAAACAATGTGTTGTTATAGTGAGGGTATTGATCAGAAGAGGAAAATGGAATTTGTAAAATATCAGTGGTGATCACCTGGCAAACAGGTAAAGATTTATCTGGGAGAACACAAAGGCAATTGTTCAACAACTTTTGGATGAGAATTTATTTCCCTCATTGAAACAAATTCTTGCGCCAAAGAAATTTTGCTGGCATTTATTGCAGAGGAAATGACATAGGTTTGTTACTTCAGATTCATTTAATTTTACAGAACCACTTTTTCAGGTGTTTGGAGATTTCCTTCATTTTTAGACCATACATGATTGGATTGAACAGAGGATGATACAAAAACACCTGTAAAGTCATGATGAAACGTGTTGATTTTGATAAATCAGATTCTATTCGAACTATGATAGCCTCATAGTAGGTCAACAAACAGGTGCTCAGGAGAACCAGCAGGTGAGGTAAACACGTCTGGGCTGCTTTCCTCCTCACCTCTCTACTGCTCCGATAGGTTATTATGAAAATGTGTGAATATGTGAAAATGATGAAAATCGAGGGAAGAAGTGTGCAGCATGTCAAGAGATATACTCCATATATCACTGCCAGTTTTGGCCTCACACAGTGAAGTCGCTGTAATACATTGTTGCAATATATTCCTTTTGCAGTAAAATGACATATTTTCAAGAGGCCATTAAGGTAAACAGCCCCCAACATATGAATGCCAGAGTAAAGCCAAGCAAAAGCCAATAAAGCTATCACAGTTCTGTTGGTCATGATTGTTGAATATTTCAAAGGTTTACATATGGACACATACCTGTCATAAGCCATAACTGACAACAACATGAACTCAGCAGCAAGACAAGTGTAATACACATAAAACTGCAGGAGACAGGCTGGCAAAGAAATGATCTGTTTGTCTGAGAGGAAATCTATCAAAAGCTTTGGGTAGACATTAGTGCTAAAAACAACGGAGTTCACCAACAAAGCTGCAATGAAAATGTACATCGGCTCATGGAGGTTTTTATGAATGCAGATAAGACAAAGGATTGCAGTATTTGTTAAAATGATGAGGATATAAGCTATAAACATGATGACAAAGTATAGATACCTGTATTTATGCAGGTCCACAAATCCATCAAAAGTTATATATGTTACATTTGATTGATCATCAGTCATTATTGAAGGAGCCACGAAGTGGCACTAACATGTAGACTGTAGTGGATTATGCTACGACTCAGTGGGCACACACTCAGACTCGCTCAGTGTGTGTTCACCTCCAGAACTGACACACTGAAGTCTCAGAGACTGAGGAGTCTTCTTATCAGACCTCCTCATCCTCCATGGATCTCATTAACATCTCCACTGTGATCATCCAACACGTGACCACGTCCTCCAAACTCAGGAGGCCTCAGCCTTTGCTTAGTGGTGACAGCATTGAACATTTCTTTCCTCTTCTTTATTTGACATATTCTTCTTCTTTGTCACATGAATGCTTCCTTCATGGATGGATCACCTGTCTCCACTTCATCTTCACATTCTCACTACAGCCATGAATCTTCGTGGGTCCTCTAGTTTTTTCTTCTATGTTGCAGCTACATCCTCCACATCCTCTTTCTAATACAGTATATCCACTAATTCCCTTGTGTAGGTGCCCAAGCATCTCCACCTTTCCTCTCTGATCTTATGTCTATGACTCTGGATTGTACCTTAGCCATTCCTGTGATCTCATTACTCAGCCCATCAAATCTGTTTACTCTCAATGAAGAACCCAGCATTTTCATCTCTGTCACCTCCAGTCTCCAGTCTCCATACAGGTCTGTCTCTCTTCAGCATGACTGACTGATCAGTTACAGTGTATGACAAAGTTTATCCATGTTAACATGCAGTTTTTCCCTTCACTTTCAATGTTCAGTAATCTGCTGTATTGGTGAACAAACTGAGCTTTATACATAGTTCAGTCCCGGATAGTTGAGGTCTTTTTGTCTCAAGTGAGGACAAAAAAAAACAAAAAATGAATAAACACTGACAATGACACTTGTTCAGATGAATTTCATTTTGCTTTTATCAGGTACTGTTGTGTAAATGATGAGTTTATTGTGTTAGGGAACAAGAAGGCCTTCCTCATGCGGGCATGAGGCACTGATGAAAAAAGCTTTCAGGGGAAGATGTTTGGTCAATGTTATGACAATTCAGGTTGTCACCAATTGTTGTAGCAAACATGCATTTATTGCAGAGGAGATGACAGAATCCAAATCATAAAAGCTTCAATTCTATTTAATACTCTGCAAACAGGTTTGCTACCTCACATTTGGCTCCTTTTACAGAACCATCTCCTCAGGTGTTTGGAGATTTCCTTCATTTTCAGGCCGTATACAATTGGATTGAACAAAGGATGATATAAAAACACCTGTAAAGTCATGATGAAACGAACAACTTGTGATAAATCTGACTCTACTCGCACTATGATGATGTCAAAGTAGCACAAAAAGGAAGTGCTCAGTAGAACTAGCAGGTGGGGTAAACACGTCTGTGCTGCTTTCCTCCTCACCTCTCTGCTACTCCGATAGGTTATTATGAAAATTTGTGTGTATGTAAAAATAATAAAGACAGATGGCAAAAGTGTGCAAGTTATTAAGGCGAAAATTCCATATATCACTGTCAACTTTGACCTCATGCACTGAAGACTCTGTATCGCGTTGTTGCAAAAAATTCCTTTGGCAGTAAAATTACAAATTTTCAAAAAGCCATTGAGGTAAACGCCCACCAACATATGAATGCCAGAGTACAAAGAAGCAAAAACCAATAAAGCTATCACAGTTCTGTTGGTCATGATAGTTGGATACTGTAAAGGTTTACATATGGACACATACCTGTCATAAGCCATAACTGACAACAACAGGAATTCAGCAGCAAGACAAGAGTAATACAAATAAAACTGCAGGAGACAAGCTGGATAAGATGTAATTTGTCTGTCCGACAGGAAGTCGATCAGAAGTTTTGGGTAGATGTTGGTGCTAAAAACAACAGAGTTCATCAACAAAGCTGCAATGAAAATGTACATTGGCTCATGGAGGTTTTTATGAATGCAGATAAGACAAATAATGGTTGAATTGGACAAAATGATGAGGATATAAGCAGTAAACATGATGACAAAGTATAGATACCTGTATTTATGCAGGTCCACATGTCCATCAAAAGTTATATATGTCACATTTGATTCATCATCGGTCATTATTGAAGGAGCCACTAAATGGCACTAACATGTAGACTGTAGTGGATTATCCTACGACTCAGTGAGCACACACTCAGACTCACTCAGTGTGAGTTCACCTCTAGAACTGACACACTGAAGTCCAAGAGACTGAGGAGTCTTCTTATAAGTCCTCCTCATCCTCCCTGGATCTCATTAACATCTCCACTGTGAGTGTCCAACACGTGACCACCTCCCCTAAACTTTGGAGGCCTCAGCCTTTTCTTATATTTGACTGTGTTCACTGCTCAATTTTGTTCTTCTTCCGTACCAGTGCATTGACAGTAAATTGACTTTCTCAATGGTCAATGTCACTATTGTGGTGGAACCACACTTTTTT
>OMPJ01016234.1:0-12066 GCA_900312935.1 Carapus acus
CGGGGGTTTGTAGCCACCTCAACATCCAGGCTACTCAGGGAGATGGGAGTGCGAGGGAAGGCCCACAGGCAGGCAGTCAAGGACCTCTCTAGGGCTGCTGAGAAAGCCAGCCAGTGGCTCTGGATGAAAAGAAAGGATCCAACCTGGGCCTTCAAGTGAGCTAATGGCATCTAGGGAGTGAACCTGGGACGCTGGGACTCACTGCTGAACCCTCTGGAGGTGTCGTGGGTTAATCAGCGAAACATCAGTGAAAGAGGGCGCCCACTTGACAACCCGAAGGATGCCATCACTCACTTGAACTCCACAGAGTCTCATCGGTGCCTTAAGTGTGAATCTATTGAGGGATATCAACATCTAGTCCTACACAACAGATCTTCCTGGCACCTTCATTCATTCATTGTCCATTGTAAATGTAAGTCTAAGTGCAATACTGACAGAAATATGTTGTAATAAAAATAAATTTTTCCATCGGTTTTGTGAATTGTAGTTCCTGGAAGTGGTTAATTGAAGTTAATAGTCCACCACTGGAAACATCTTTACTCATTTCATGTTTTTGGTGGAAAGCAAGACAGACAAAATCATGGAATGCACAACTGATAACATATAATGAAGATGTGCTGAAACTGTCCATATTCTGTGAAAAGCACGGCTGTGACGCAGTCAGTAAGGGACCTTGCCTGGGAACCAGAGGGTGGCTGGTTCAAGTCCCGGCTGATACGTGAGACTGGAGGTTGGACTGGTGGCTGGAGGGACTGCAGTTTGCCTCCTGAGCACTAACTCTGAGCACCAGCTCAGGGGTACTTACAGAGTGGGCAGCACCCTCACTCTTGGGACCCTCCCTTACTGCATGACAGGGTGTACATACTTCCATTTGTGTATTAGTAAAAGTGAAAACTGTGTTATTTCTCCGTCAGGGGATTAATAAAGTTTATCTTCTCTTCTTCTAAAATGACGTGACTAAAGAAAAACAAGAAGATATTCAAGGGGCCTCATTTACTAACCATTCTACTTTTGATCGTGTAAACGACAATAAGTACCTAAAAAATCTGCAATTACATCACTCAAACGGTGACGATAAATGTCACCTGTGCGTAATTGCCAAGCTTGTGAATGTTTGGGGTCATTTGCATTCAGAAACGCCCTCAAATGACCATAAATGGTCGGAACAATCCCTGTAATAATGCATCAGTGGCGAAGACCTCCTGCTTGGGGGTGCACGCCCACAGACCTGAATAAACAGGTCGAGTGTTTCACCTCTGGGCAGCGATATTAAACAGAGACACACTTGCATCCCAGGTTATTCGTGCATTGATTAAATGAAATCTTTTCTTTTTCACGTTACTGAAATCATAGTGTGAGGGTGCTTTCATCGCGATGTGGGTGCAATCTATGGCTCAGCACGTTGTCCTGTAGTTCACTATGATGAAATTCAAGTACATGTCTTTGGAGAACTTCCTGACATTAGTGATGAGGATTCTCCCATTTGATTAATATGTTCTGTTAGAAAAATATTTTTTTCTCCCAAAACCTTTTTTGGATGAGAAATATCAACAAAAATCAACTGATAACATCACAAGAATGCAATCAATTTCGTCAGGAGATTGGATTTTTCCATATTGAGAAAAAATTACTTAATATTTGGATTCTGCGGCGCAAAATGGTCCTGATTCAGTTGAAAAAATGTGGACTATTCTCAGTTTTTGTATTTTTGTTACCAATGTAATTAGTTCATTGTGGGTATGTCATTCATTACATGTCCTGATTGTAACTCAGCTGATGTTTCTGAAACAAAAACTACAGATTTAGTTTGTTGCATTTGATCGTATGTACTGAAATTAGCTTTTCTGTTAATTTCTCTTAAAAAAAACTATATAGGCTTATTGTTACTGTGGAGTTGAATGTAAACCTGTGGTCAAGGAACATTTTGAGACAAATTTCAAGTCTCTAGGTTCAGCAGTTCTCAAGATGTGGATTTTTTGAAAATATTTTCAGCTTTTTTCAAACCCAGTACCTTCATTGGCTCCATCCACGTGGGTTTTTGGAACCAAATGCCCCCAAAAATTATCCTTTTGTGGTTTCCTCCATTTAAATTTTCATATTCCCTTCCATTCCAATTCATATTCTAAACATTTATGGATTACCAAAATCCTTGATGTAACACCCACACTCACACACACTCTTTGTTTGATAGGCAACCATCTCCTTCATACTCTTCGACTCCCATTGAAAGATCCATGGGCTACACAGTTTTTGCCAAAGATCATCTGCCTTTCAAAACAACAAAATCTGCCAGAATTTGCAGTGAGCCAAAAAGTTAACAGCTGAGCATGGCTTCTATTTTTGAGCCTGCATCACTCAAGCAGACACATATATCATTTTCATTCATTAACATTCACAAAAGATGAAACAACACATGTTCATACAAAGCTGTACTCTAATTCATAAGATTACAAAATACATAATTGCTCATCTCAGTATCACACCTCTTTCATATATGGGCCAAGGGTGTGACTTATACTCAGATACAACTTTTATGTGAAATTATCATAATATGTAATTTCACATATCATGCGCGCAATGACACTATAGGCTTGTGTACTAGTATCTGCTACTCCTGTAGTACTAACATTTCAACATTACAGTAATTTAAGCCTGCTTCCTCCTCTGCACAGATGCGACTTATAGTCTGAAGAAAACAGTACCTGAAATAATCATCATGTGTCGAGAAGAGATGACTTAGCCACAGTCTGACGCTCAATCATAAAAATACAGTTTTCTTAAGTGTCACTCCATTTTATGTGACACCAAAAGTATATTCACATTGTTTTTCTTTGCTCATGTGTATGTTCATATTGAAGTATACGTACAGTGGTCAAAGGGACGACATACATTTCTTGGACCACAAACTGCTTTGTCAGAGTTGTAAACTTACACTCCTTCATCATGCCGATGTCAATGCAGCGTTTGAGGCGACAAGCCTGGCAGTGGCGACGGTTGTCCTTGGTAATGGTGCAGCTTCCATTGAAAGGGCAGGTGAAGGTGGCTTTGCGCTTCATGCTGCGCCTGCAAGAGTCCAAAAGCTTTCATTGACAACAATGTTTTCTGAGTGCCATATTTTAATCTAGGGAAATGATAATGTAGGTAGGTAGGTAGGTAGGTAGGTAGGTAGGTAGGTAGGTAGGTAGGTAGGTAGGTAGGTGGGTAGGTGGTTCTCCAGTCTCAATTGAGCTCTGAGCATACAGACGTCATCTGCATTTTACCATCTCCATTTTGCAGATTGTGTGTTTTGGTATTCGGATGTAAGATTAACAGGCAGCAACAGCATATCCAAATAAATACAGGAGTATCAACAGACAAGGGGCAACATACTGTTTAAAATATTGATTTATCACAGGTTAAAGTAATGACTTCAGTCAACTTTTTGTTTAGTTTGTTAATATTACTTTATATGGTGACTGTGTTAAGCAAAGCCAAGTTCAGACTAGGAAGAGCCACAGGAGAAATATGCAGACCTTGAAAATTAGGAAGCTAATAGAATTTTGCTTTCCACCTGGACAGACACATGGCTCCACATAAAATTGAACATGAAAAAGCAGGGGAACAAGAGGGTCTGTGCTGGCAGACACACATACACAAGATGACACCAACCTGAAGAAACCTTTGCAGCCCTCACAGGTCATGGCATTGAAGTGGAAACCAGTAGCCTTGTCGCCACAGACACCGCAGATGCGAGGGACATTGCGGTCAAACTCCTCCAGTCCAACCACTGATGTCGTCACCGTCATAGGCTCCATCACTGTATACAGAACGAGATAACATTTAAAAAAACTCACCTCCCAAAACTCATAAAAACCAGATGTAATAGGTGCAGAGGTTGCGTGAATGAGGTTACCCACAACCGCCCAACACCGCAACAACAACTTTTCAAAGCTGTTTTTCACATGAACTGTGTTGACTTGTTAAGAGCGTGTAGATGACGCTCGTTGCTCTATTTATACAGACAGGTGTGGAACTATTTACATATTCAAGCAGTGACAGAGACACGGGAACCGCTGACCATTGGTTAAACGGCTCAGTAGGCATTCACAGAGATGTGCCTACACATAAAGCCAGCATTTTAAGTCCAATAGCATGTTACTGAGACAGCAAATTCATGACTGAGGAGCCACTTAAGTAAGGCAACAAAATGGCTGCTGATGAAATCTTATCTAAATTGCATACACACACACACAAGCACGCACACACGCACACACACACACCATCTGGCTGTTCTCAATGAATTAAACAGTCCTGGAGGGTGTAACACACACCTACAGGCCAACTGTAAGAAAACTAATCAATTCCTCTTACTACACTCTCTGAAAAAGTGTTCATGTCTGAAGTTCTGCTGAAATTATCTAACTATGACGAGGGGACAATGAAGCCCTGATTAACTACCACCACTGTAAACTACTATTGTTATATACCTAGGGGATGTGTGTATACGCACAGATGCGCACGCACCCACATACGCACGCACACACACACATGAAATTCAAACATTTTCTCTATATATCTATACCCTCAATATATTACATCATTTATTACGACTCTAATAATTATATAGTTATCGTATAAAATCACAGAAATTCATAATATATGGGCGAGTATATGATATACAGTACTGTACATACAGGATAATAGACCATATGCAGAACCCATATGACCATGTCATAGACCACATTTATCACCCAAATACTGTAGATAGCATAGTATAGTACTAAAATACTATAGCAAACAACAATATCCACTATTACTTAAGCATAACAATTCTATGCAAAGCTCAATGCTGCAGCTACAAACGCATCTATACCTGTACTTTGAGTGTACTGCACTGTGCCTGCCCTGTGAGTGTAAAGCTCGTCGGTTCCTGCAAGTCACATGTGACCACAAGAGCTTGTCTCATTGACATATCAGATTTCAGGTAACACCATGTCTTCATGAAGCAGGTTGCACAAATACTGCTAACAGGACATACATGCTAACAAGTATTCATTATGACTGTGCCACCAAGTGTTTTGATCTAGTAGGGGTAAATCAACAACAACAGCATGTGAAACATTTCAATACATTCACAACAATAACAGAATCTGCATTTGTGTTGGTACTGTTGATAAAGACGTGATTGATTTGGCTCCAGATCTACGATCAAAACAACTATTGCATTATCTCCTCCATTTTCATTGACCTCGTGTCCTCCCTCCATTTGCCCTTGCTTCACTCTCGTAATAACATTTAGGTTCTCTTCTAACATATTGCAGTTCACCTAACGTTGTCTGTGAAATGTTGGATTGGCAGGGATGATAGCATTTTTTACTTAAATGTGACTTTTGTGACTTTTTGTTTGAACAGGCAAATTTGATGTTATGATGGATGAAAAAACTCAATTACAATATTTTTCTTAAGACATCTCACATTCTTTCCTTCAACATTTTGTGGAGGTACTGCATACAATGTGCCACTGATAAGATAACGTTGCACTGGTAAAAAACCTCTCCAAGCAACATTTAAATGTTGTATTAATTAATCAATTTATTCTGCACAGTAGCATGTAATGAAAACAAATCAATGCTTTTACTGACATCTGGTGTAACAATGAACATGTTACTGCATCATAAAGAATGAGCACTGGGGGAATTGAGTACACAGCTGAGTGTCCTGAAATGGCCAGTTTATAATGTCTCATTGTTTGGTCAGGCCAGAGCAGTTCACCTCATACCCCCCGCATTAGCCTTGTGACTGATGCAGCCATCACACGTTGCAGCTATCCCCCTCGCTGCAGTCAGCACAAAAACAAATTTTGTTGTTAATAGTGAGCGACAAGACTGAGAGATATGTGCAGGATTTGTATCTCTCACAGTCCTCACATTTTGTGAATGTGGAATGTGTTCTTTGTTGGAGTCTGTAAAAATATAAATTGACCGTGAAGGATCAAATAGGCATACAAATTGTTGCCATTACCAAATCAAAAGTATTTCCTTGTTATGTCAAGGCTTCCACAATGCACCTCTATACTCTATTTTGATGTGACTATTGTGTTGGGGCTTCTAGTAAAATAAGATAAGAATTCCTAATGAAGTTTAACCTTTTGGGTCCTTTGTCCACTACAGTGTACGGCTACTAAAAGGTAAATTTCTCTTAAATGCACGGATTTCTGTGGCTGAACTGCATAGAAGTTACAGAGTGCTCTATGCTGCTATGGTTCATCGATGTCAATTAAGTGGTCGGTCAGTGTAACTGTAAGTAAATTCAATTCAAATTCAAAATGGCCGATAAACAACAACCCATGACAACCCCGCTGACATATCCTGACAATCCTTCGGTACTAGAGGAGCCTCGCAGGTAAAAAGTAAAGTTGATGATATACTGTACCATCGAAGGAAGGATATTATGTATCGAATATGAAAATTCCACGTCCAATTTGTAGAAAATTTGGATTAACTATGTGTCCAATAAAGTGGACATGATGCATCACGCAGTATATTTTTTAACACAAGTCATAATTATCCCACTTTTTCTTGTGACTGTTTTGGTCATAAGTCTGTGGATAATTGATAATGGATGATGACGTTGATGGAGCTTTGCCACCTTTTCTTGGGGAATGGAAATGGAAGAGTCCCTTTTGATTTCTTCAGACATCTGTTTCGAGCAGATCTCATTGATGACAAAGTGTTCAACACTAAGTTGTATGCTCTCCCAGAAGGGAGAGAAAATCGGGCAACGACAGGAGGAGAAATGAGAAAGATTTTTATAGGGATCAATCTGATCATGGGGTACATTTGGTACTTTCGGGCATGAATGTACTGGTCTAGTGAGGATGGTCTTCATCTTAGAATACTTGCAAATGCCATGTCTGTAAGCAGATATGAGCAAATCCTGAGATACCTGAGGCATCTTGAGTACAAGGGTTTGCACATTCACAATAGATCACAAGTTAATTCATTTTTGCAGCAGGCTCACGGTGTGTTATGTTGAGTGCTCAGGTGGATGCAGTCCACTGAATTGGACGTGTCTGTAACTGCATGAAAAAAAATCACATTTTTGTTGTTGAGGGTTAAATGGTGTCAACAATGCCGCTTCTTACAGCAGAGCAAGCAATGTGTGTCGCCTTTTTTTAACCTTAGGGACTAAAATATCTGTCTTAATATGTGACCTTTTTTAATGAAAACACAAACCATGTCAATGTCAGTCCTTGTGTAACTGTGGTTCTTGCCATAATTTATTTATCCAACCACACTGATAAAAAGCATGAAAACAATAAAAATCACCCCACAGATGATGAAAAGAATAGAAAATGAATAGGAGATAGTGAAGTTCTCTCACGGTGTGAAATGCTTATAAATATATTATATAGTGTATTGATCTTTTTGTCACTAAGGCACAGGCGCAAAATGATGCTGGAGATCTGCAAGCCTTTCTCATCACCACCACCTTACACACCCTTGTTTCCTCACAGAATGTATGGAGAGATTCTATTGGTGATTTAGGCATGAAAAGTACTTTGCTGATGTAAAAAATATGAAAAACAAGTTTTGAAACTGATGGTGACACTTTGAATAAAACAGTTAAAAGAAAATTCCCTGTTGAAATTCCCCTGAATAAAATTCTGGATATATTTCCCTGTCTTTCATGTTGCTGTAACCTCTTGAATAATATCTCCATGGACCCCTGTTTGTCCTGAACCCCCACTCGGACAAACAAGACTCCAAATCATTTGGAAACCCACATATTTGCCACCATCCTCCCCCTGAGAAAAAATGTCAAGAAAAGTATATGCATTACGGTCAAGGTTCTGTCACTGGTATCCCTTTTCTTGTGTAATATCAGGAATGCACCACTAGAAGGATGTCTAACATTCCACTTTACCTGGTGTCTCTTCCATCTCCATCCTCATATGTACTGTGTACAGAGTGGGCATGTGATACTGGAGAGGATCAACGTGAAAGCAAATTGGGCTAGAGGTTAGAGCCACATGTCCTTTAGACTCCACAAAGTGCCGAGAGCAAAGAGGGATCTATTCAACACTGTCAAGCTGTGCAGCTACTTTGCTTTGCAGCTGACCCTCACATTTGACCTTTGTGTGGCAGCGAAGAACTGAGGACCATGTAGTTTCAGAAAACAGGAATCAGGAATCTTTTATTGTTATTATGGCAAATTATGTTGTGTATCGGTCATGACATTTAGGTGCTGAGTTCAGGTGCAAAATGGTTTAAAAAAAAAGGAAAAGAAAGGAAAAAAAGAAGAAAAATCTATAGAATGAAGAAATATACAGAAATGTATACAGGGTGGAACATTGATAAAATATAACAACAAAAATTTAACGTAAATTAAGGCAATAAAACGTAAATCACTAGTAAAATTACAGCTGCTTACAGAATAGCAAACTACAACATACTCTCCCTAGTTTTCTATGCACTTTCTGTGCACTCATTATTTTCAAACATGTTTATGTAATGTGATCCACAAATCAAGAGGGTTAATATGAGGGAAATATCTGATTCAGGGTTTTATATGGATCTCGAGAAATATTTAGTGAATAAAAAACAAAAACAAATCAAGACAGCACTGAGTCCTGCAGTAAGCAGAGATGAATAAAAACAGATTCTTACATCATGGGAGAGGGCTTTCAAGGGAGCAGACGAAAAGAAGCATGTCAATAGTTGAAACAATGAAGACTGTGGGCCCATTAAGCCTGAATACACCATTGGTCTAATAAAATGTATATATAAAGCTTAGTGGCCCAGAGCTGGCATTAAATGTTTCACCTACATTGAGTGGGCAGTGAAAAGTCAAAGTAGTGAAATTCTTTTGGGCCTCACTCCCTGCTTGTGTTCTCTCTTCAAAGCACGGCAGTAACCCAGTACTTCCAAGTTTTCTGTAAGACTTCTTATAGGAGGGTGCCATAGGAAATGGAATCTGTGGCATATAGAAGGGCTCTCTCTATAGGTGACACAGCAGGGAGAACTGGCCTACTTTTACTACCAGTTTCCTTGCAGTGGGCCTCACTAACAGCAAACTGCCATAAACTATGGTCCTGTACATTAAAACAAAGCAGCAGCCAGTCTGGAGCTTCTCCCTCTCACACACACATTCAAAATCCCATCCCATGAAGACTTCTGAACACATTAGTCCAACTGTCACTTGTGTTACCACCAGGTCAAAACGTTACAGCCATGTCAGAAAACTGCTCCATGTACACCACCACAGATACAAGTAACATGCCCACACATAAGTAAGATATTAAGAGAGGTATGACATAACTACAAGATAAGGCAGCAAGGGTGGATACTATAGATAGATACAATAGATAGAATTGAATATAGAGACATGATTAACTGATAATACGACACATTAATACACTTTGCAATGATTTATACATGTGACACGAGAAATAAATAGTGATAATGACATGACAATAATATCAACGTGACGTTGAAGGACAGGGTGTCGTCACAAGCTGAGGATGGCAACAAATCTGAATGAAAACTTCCAAGGTCGAGGGTATGGCCATGGTCCACAGCTCAGTTCAACATCCATCAAGCAGATTGTTACTTCGTGACATAGCTCCGGTTATACCACCATTTATTAAAGATGCTGATTCCTCTGCTCTCACTGATGGTTCTACATCAAGCTTTTAGTAAGGATATCAGATATATTGATTAACAGTATACCTGATGAATTCTACAACTGAATTAACGGCAGGACTGTTGTCCACGCAAGATACTAATGCAAAATTGAGAGGACACTTTGAAAGCAAAGCTACAGCTTTAATAATCATTACGTATTGCTTAAAACTCAGTGTAAGCAATTATAACACAAGGTTGTTAACTCGGCATTTAGCATACTCTTTGCTGCACAGTTTCTGGTCTGTTCATGCAGTGTGCACACTATTCATGACCGTGAGACCTTTTTTCACTGCATATAATGGGCTCTGATGCTGCTGACTGAAAAGGTAGAGCAAAGTTTTATTTGTTGTATCTGTGATGACTGAATAAACCTCCAACTACAAACTTTCATCGCAGAGATGTATTATTTGTATTCAAATATCATTCCAAGCTCCTGAAAGCTGTTGAGGAGCCATGCCTTTACATGAAAATCAATGAAAAAGGAATGTTTGACAGACATCTAGCTCTCTATTGTTTACCACTGATGCTTCAAGCCTGCAGCAGGCTTTTCATGACAGTCAACAACAATAGTTTTACTTCTATCAACTGGCTAATAAAATGCTTGAGACACAGGTAATGTCTGAGATCTAAGATATAGAGCTTTAAGCTCTATATTTGAGGCTGATAGCACAGTTGTTTTCTCTTATCAAAAGATAATATCTAATATCTTGTCTGGGTTTATTTGACCCTGAAAACTTTCCTCTTCATCTGGGGACCCTAAGAAATTGATAAAAATATGTACCATATTCTTATTTGGCAGCACTGGAAACGAGTCAATTGCTTTTGCAAAATTGTGAGCCTGAAAATATATTTGAACCGATTTAAGAAAAATAGTGATTTAGTGGCACAAATAGTGACACACAAAGATTGTTGGTAGGTTTAATTCGTGGCAGTATCATCTACAAATAGATCAAGACATTGGGTATGTCAGGTTTGAAATGCTATATCCATCTGGGTGAGAGGCATTTATCATGGGGTCATGCAATATTATGTCTTGATGAATTTAAATTGTTTCCCAAACTGGCCCTAAATCCATAGTTATTTATAAATGGGTTGAATAAGACCTTATTCTTCTCCTTGCTCTTATTGCATGCTGACTGATTTTATTATAGAGTGGGTGCATTCGACCATTGTGCTCAAGCAATCATAACTTGGATTACATCCAAAAAAGATTGTTCAGATACAACTTTCCTGTGTTTAGTGAAACAGTGTGGGAAAATTATGTGCTGAAAGGCAACAAACACCAAAAGTAGTACAACACACTATGGCCACAGTAAAGAGGCATGGTGGCCGTCAGTCTGTCATATCATGTCATTCAGAAAATACACAACAACATCAAGGCGTTAGGTTGTCATTTGCTGGCAAATCACATACACAGTACACATATTAATACTGCGTGTACATACTCACAATCATGGGAAATTAAGCTGGGAAAAATACAAGTGGAAGGTGTGAATGTTGAGGATGCGCTCATACATACACATGCATCTAACTGACAGTGACGTAAATCCTATTCCAATTCTGTACTATATATGAGGACAGAGTACAGCCGTTAATAAGGCTGATTAGTTAACGCATATCTCCCACTCACACAAAGATACCTGAGATCTGTTGGTGTAAAACCTCAACTGCCAGCCAGTGGGAATTGGAAAACGAAACCCCTGAAAAAAAATATTCTAATAACCCACAACAATTTAAGCATCAAATGAACCAATGAACATCCACACGGGGCCAAAGTGTATCTTTGAAAGAGCAAGATGAACCACAGCTTATTTACTCTCATTTGTCTGTTATCACCTATGTGTGTGTATGCATGTATGAGAAATATTTGTGTACCGTTTTTGCAGAATCAATTCTACACTAAACCTATACTACTATGTCAAACACAGCTCCATGTGTTAATCTGTCAACCCTGCTATGCAACAGCCCTTGCAAAAGTCAGGCTTTGCACTCTGAATTAGTGGCCTACATGGTAAAAATGCTATCGATTTGTTTCACCACCTGCAAACACGTCAGGAGTAAGGGGAACATGCTCCATTGATATCATTGTATCCTTTGTGGCATGTTTCCAGTGCCAAAACTGGACATGTCTGCTGAAATGGCAGTGTGGTTTCTGATTGGATATATAGCATTTAACAATTAAATCTGAGAGGCAATATTCAAATTGGCCAGTCTGTCTTCCAATGACCACTGCAAACACATATGTGCAACTTCGAACTTTGGAACTGCTGTTCGAGGATGAAGATGGAAACAGATGTCTGAGGCAGATTTATTAGTTATTGATTGTTTAATACCCGCACACACTTACCTACTACCATGTGATATTATCACACCTCTGAGGAGCACATGAATTTCATATATA
>OMPJ01016234.1:12089-28946 GCA_900312935.1 Carapus acus
TACAAAGAGTACATACTTTCCCCTTTCTCATGAAAAATACAGTGACACCAGAGAATTGAGGCAGTTTCATTCAGGAAAAAGAGGTTGAAAGAGCCATTTGTCAAGACAATTAGTGTGATTGTGCGCGCACACACACACACACACACACACACACACACACACACACACACAAGACATCTTAAGGCAACTTAAACATAAAAAAACTGACACGCCAATCATAAAGGTCTATTACATACTGTTGCTTTTCAGGGGCTGTCATATACTCTGTGGCAAAAAAGTCATGGCACTGAAGAAAGTGTGGGGACATCCTGTACTACATTGTCATGAATAACGCTCATGATCTCTGACTGCTGGTCATATGAATTTTCCAAATAAAGATCATTTCTCCATCATTGACGCGAAAGACAGTCTAATCAGCGCCACATTGTTGACAGTTTTACAACAACACAAGGATAAGTCAGTATCTTATATGTCTGATCCTTCATCTAGAATGTAACACAGCAATGACAGAAAGTGTGGTGACATATCCTGATATACATTGTAATGAATAACGCTCATGATCTTTGACTGCTGGTCATACCAGTTTTCCAAATAAAGATCATTACTCCATCACTGACTGCAAAAACAGTCTTACAACAACACAAGGATAAGTCAGTATCTTCTATATCTAATCCCTTATCTATAATGTAACACAGCACTAGCACAACATAGGCCCAACATTAATAAGACACCATCAGCTTCCCTGTGTCAACTCTGAGTAAACCTACAATGGCAGCACATTCATTAGCATCAAAAAAACTAAACATAAACAGAGAAAATATCCAACAGAATGCAAATATGACATGTAATTCAACTCTGCCATATTTACGGCTATTACTGACCTTTTAATGCTATGATAGTAATTCCCCCATATTCCTCCCAGCAGCCAAACACTCTCAATAATTCTGTCCAGACCCGAGTCCACAAGCATAAATTCCACTTTGTGTTCTTCCTCTGCTGTCCCTCTACAAGTTAACCCTCTAGCTGCTTCAGTGATTGGGATAGTCCCTGTTATTTTCAACCTCATTTTGCGTGCCTTCCTCTTCATCCAATGATTTTGTGCTTATATGTCAGTTGTACCCAACCACCATTCATTTTCCCTCCATCTCTACTCAACCTCAGGCTAACAGTCTGTTCTTGAACAGAATTTCACTTGTAGTGAATGTTACCATGTTCATGCCAACTTGGGGTTAGGAGAGTAAAGGGCTAGCTAGGTGAAACACAGCAGTTAATGGTTAATCTCAAAGTGGGGTCAACAGGGCAAACTCCACAAACACCACAATGGCCTTTACTAACGCAAAGCAGCGCAGGGTGGAACAGGATGTAGAGAAAACACAGAGGTAAAAAAATTCAGACAGAGCATATTCTAACTCTTAGGAGGCAAGCTGTGAAGATGCGGAAGGAATGACTGGCTCTTTTGAATGAAGAGAACAGACAGCTTTCGAATATTTACACTGCTCCAAGCAACTTCTGAAACTTCACTAAGCTAAGCTATAGAAGAACAGTACTGAAGTTGGTGTCAGAGAAAATAATGCATCTGACATGATGAGCATGAAAATCAAGTAGGTGTGGATGGGAGTGTGTGTGCTGTTTTTACATTTTTCTTTTTGTTTGAGCTGCCGGACACTTGAATTCCTTCTTGGGATCAATAAATTTTCCATCTCTATTCAAATAGTTATTTATACTGATGTTTATAATGTACATAATCTATATATTGTGTGTCTATATTCTTCTGTATACAGAAACTCTCTTCTTCTTCCTTCCTTTCTTTCTCTAACTACTTACACCGGAATGCAGCACCTTAGTTTCATTAATCAATTCAATTGTTGTAATGACAATAAAAGATTCCTGATTCCTGATAAAGTACTATCTATCTATCTATCTATCTATCTATCTATCTATCTATCTATCTATCTATCTATCTATCCATCTACTGTATCTATCTACCTTTCATTTGCTCATCAGAAGTGTCTTTAATTTGTTTGATTATATATCACGTGGTGATTTTATTACTTACGTTTGCTATGGTTCTTTTTTTAAGTGTGTGCGGATATCTAACAATAAATAGCTAAAAATCTGCAAATACATTTGTTAAGACATTGGACAATTTGGAGGAAATGCAGTCTTAATGTGATTACTTATTCTTGACAACTGCGTTTATTTGATAATGAATATTACATTATGTTGTTTGAATGACCACCAGAATAATGTAGGACACAGGCTGACAAGTGTGTGTCTTTTCTTTTGCTTACACTACAAGCTGGTGTCACATAATTTCCATACATTGAAGTGTGCAGGAAAAAGAATCATCAGAACGATCCACCTCCATATGAATCTGTTTCACATCAGATTACAAGTCGCTACAAGTGGTTCTGCAGTATAAGTTGCCAAGCTAGAAAACACAAAATAATGAAGGGAAAATATAGGTAAGTTGCACCAAACTTTTTTGGGGAAATTTATTTGACAAAATGCAGGACCAAAGACTGACAGTATTGTTGTTCTATTGTTATTACTGTAATAATAACAATAGAATAGAGAAAAACAGGCTGAATAGGTGTACAGCACGCTAGCGTAAAATCTTGATGGTTATTCAGCTACATGAAGAATGTGCAACTAACTGAATACGTTTCTAGTATGTTAAAATAGCAATTATTCAAATAACTACAGCATAAAAGAAAAGCTATAAGTTTTCCAAACCCTCGATCTCACTCGAAATCTCTTAATCCATTGAATTTGTCATCCTCTGTGTAAGGTCTGAACAACTCTGCTAACTATGTAGGTAGATGAGGTGACACTTCCTTTTCTGCACAGAAGAGCAGTTGTCATTGTGACAACAATGAACATGTAAAATTATATATTTGAATGATCTCGCATAAAAGTCACATCTGAGTATAACTTGCACTCCCGGCCAAACTATGAATACAAGTGTGACTTGTACTCTGGAAAATACAGTACAGTACATCGATTGTGCAGCAATGCCATTGAGATCTACTTCTTTTTAGATCTTCTTCACCAAACAGCTCTTAAAACTAATCATTGTTAAGAAACTGTATGCAGGGGTTTTCCATTCATTGATTAATGGTCACATCAGTTTTGATGTTGTTCTCTAGGTTCAAACCTACTTCATTGTGACTTAAACTAGCAAAGTAATTCACTGGCATCCAAGGTGTAGGAAGACCGTTTAAAATACTAATATGAAATTCACAAAAGAAAGATGGTGAATGTCATCTACATTCTAAAAATATTAGTCCATCAACTTATAGCTATCACCTTTCAGCGGAGATACAGTACATCATGTTGTTTTGAAATGTAACCCTGGTGCACTTTGCTTTTGGTCTGTCATTTACACTGTAGGTGGTTTTAAATAGACTGCTGGGTCTCCTTATTTCATCACCTTGCTGCAGTGAGAAAAAGGGTTTGTGGGACATATTTATGACATCTTCTATAGACACACATTCAAACAAAATAATGTGAATTTCCTGCTATTTGACTTTTTCAAACTAAATCTTAAGTTCCCATATGTGCATTGCAGTTAGACAGTTCTATTAGAACTAGAGTTAGATAACTGTTATGCCTTGGCATTTTCTGCTGTTCTGCAGTCATTATCAGTGTTTTACTCATCCATAAATAAAGTCATCCACTCAGGAACGATATCATAAATGTTGAATCACACAAAGAGAAGCAAGAATCAAGGAGCAAAAAAAGGCAGCAATTATCTGCTTGCTGTGTTTACCTAAGAGCCCTCAGGAGCAGTGCTGGGCCATAAAAACATAAACTTAACATGTTCAAAATTGTATGTATTTTAGTTTCATTTGACTAACCTCGTATGTGATGTTTTATGTTTTACAACCTACCAAATTTGTCTTTGGACAAGTTGTCCTGCGCTGGTACCACTAGTCCGTGATACAAAAAAGGTTAGGGCCCGTTGGTTTATGTAACAGGTGGACAACGAAGCCCTTGGAAAGAAAACAATAAGCTCTCTTACTTCACATGATTTGAATTTTTAAGATTTAGATTACACTTCTCTCTTGGGGTTAGGAACAGTGACTTAGGAGAGAAACTCAACCCTACTTTGCGCCACTTTGAAAGGTTAGTATCCTGTGCTGTGTGCAGGTGGGACAGAGAAGAGTGACTGACCTCCAAAAATACAGGATAAGCTCACCTGGTATGCAACTCTTGTTGACTTCATCCTCTACAGGAATGAGGGTGAAGTCCTTTGTGAATTAATTTTCCTGTTCATAAGTCAGGAAAGTGAGCTGAGCATAGGGTGAAGGGTGAATACACCCATAGCATACACATTCTGAGGGATGAGAAGCACACAATTATTTCGGTCAAAGAGTTTTGCAGTGGCTAAAAAACTATATACTTTATGTGAAGAATTCAAAGTAGTTTCTACTTAAATTATCTTAGATTGCCAGGGGTGGGGGGTAAAATAATCTGACTTCTGATTTGAGAGAGTGCACTTGCAGTGGTGAATGGCTGCTGTCAGCAAAAACCCATCTCTCAAACAACAATATTCATGACAGCACCCATGGTTCTCATGTTAAGCCACATGTGCCACTGATGTTTCTTGTTGTTCGTCAAGGAACCTGGGGATAACATGACCTCACTTTCAATACACTTGCTCCAATGGCAATATTTTCATTAACCAGCAAAGGCTTTCATATCAGAAAAGCTTGCTAATTTGACTTAGTTTAGATTTAAAACCATCAATAGTCATGGCAGACTACTTTGCTCCATTACCTCATTAAAATGCACCAGATAAACTAAAGGAACCGTAATCAGCCTGTGTACGGTCATCATCACCCTGCTCTGACCATTACACATATGATCAAAAAATGTCTTATATAAATTACATATATAATTTTCATATAACTGAAATAAGTGAACAGTCTCCCTTCCAGTTACTTATATGAATCACCTGGATGATGTAGACGAGTGGTCCCCCATCTGCATCGCGCCACGAACTGGTTTCATTTCGGAGGATATTTTCACAGACTGGTCAAGTGTTGCAGATAGTTAGTAGAAGTGACGTAGGCGGTTGCTGTTGCTGTTTCAATGTGTGTGTCTGTATTTACCTGGGCAGCTTGACACAGCTGAACACGCTAGCTTGGCAAGCTAGAAGCTTGCGCACTTAGCGGTTCCATACCAAGGTCCGGGACCAGAGGCAGATATGAAAGTAACAGACTGTATGTGACCATGGCAAGCACATTAACGTCAATGGGGAGTCATGGACAGATGTGACGGAGAGGATCCGGTCACGTTTAAAGATAAAATAACCTTCAGAATCAGATCGGATACTAAACAGAAACAGTTTTAAGTTCTGTACCCTTTTGCTGACCCATCTTATTCCTTTATTTCGTTTTCAGCACTTTGTCCCTGGTGTTTCTCAAGATTGCAAATTGGTGAGCCCAGACAGCATAACTCTTACACCCGATGTTAGAATTCAAGAATTGGGTTTGCTCGCCATCACTGCCAATGTGGTCTGTTTACTTTGTTGGTAAAACATACCAATATTAGCAGAAACCACAACAGCGCTAAAGTACCAAGTCAAGTGAAAGACCATTTTTGGATAGACTTGCCTGCCATATTGGGCACATGGTGATGCAAAATATGACCAGCTTCCAGTGCAATTGTTAAGCAGGTAATAATAGTTAGGATGCCAACATTGGCCTGAGTAACACTGTGTCCTGCATAAAGAGCGCTGTGTATGGGACTCCTCCCATCTTGTCTAGACTGCCAAGAATGTAAGTGTAAATCAATACAGGGGGCCCCTGGAACTAACACTATCACACACACACACACACACACACACACACACACACACACACACACACACACACACACACCTGACATTCAGGTTTCAACTTTGATTTGCATTTAACTGCATGCTCTCAGCATATTGTTCAATTGTGGAAAAAGTTCAGCTCTTAATGAAAATAAATGTATGAAATGCGTGAGATCATGACAAAGGCCAGGTTAGGACTTGAATTTAGCAGTAAGTGTTTCAATGTCATTAACTAGTCGGACCAGGCTTAGACATTAACGGATGCACAAAGCTATGATAACAAAACCACAAAATATTGTTAGAGATCCTCTTTATCTCATTTCTGTGGACCATACCTCTGTTATAATTATTGTGATAAACTTAGAAGTAACATGTGGGTGCCTGATTATCGGAGCGTAATCAAATGTTGACAGTGCAACAAAACAATCTTCTCAACATTTAGAGAGGGGCCATGGTTAACTGCTGAGACAATATGCCAGGTGACTCAATCCATTTGCATCCTATTTATCTGAGAGATCATCTGCACAAATCACTTAAAATTCTGATTAGTGAGTGAAAATAAAGTAACACTTTATTTAACACCTGCGCTGCTTGCGTTAGTAACACTTAATTAAGTCATGCTGATTTTGAGATTAACTTGAATGAACATTTCTCCCGAATTGTAGCCAGAATATTGTAGCCAGATACTATACAAAGTTGGGTTGAAACTGCTGACAATGAAAAATTCCATTGCTTTGTATGATTTGACAAGCGCGAAAATGTTGGTTTTCATTCCTTCATATACAATACAATACAATACAATTTAATTTGTATAGCGCCAAATCATAACAGGAGTTATCTCAAGGCGCTGTGTAGGAATGTTTGAAAATGACGGCTATGTGATGACATAGCCCTCTAGCAAACAATAAACGACAGGTACTTTTCCCATGCAAAATTAAGATGACTGACGGGCATGTTCAAACTGTGGGGGTGACCTGAGGCAGGTCTCTGAATCAATTCATACATCCAATGAGGTGGAGAAAAAGATGATCAAGCCTACAGGTATACAAGAAGGGGAATAATGAATCCAGAACTTCCAAGTGTACATCTACATTACAATCATCAACATTTGAGTGCTCACTTCATTTCGTTGACAAAAGCGGACAGACACAAAGCCATATGGCTGGGCAACAACGAGTCCCCCTGAAAGTGACGCTAAGTCACTGACTCAAGAATTGGCAACAGTGACATAGAAAGAGCAGCCATGGTTTCAGCTTTATCGAGGTAACAACATTAAGTACGATGATTTTCTGCAAAAAGTGTATTAACGTGTTTGAAATACTGTAGGTACATGACATGAACTGCAGGGCAGCATGAAATTAAGCATTCCATATTTTGTTCTTTCCCATCTTTCTGTCTAGTGGGTATTTGAGATTGTTCACTTCATCACCCGCTGATAGTAGGATGAGGTATAGTGATAATTTCCCTTTTGCGGTGTGACAGCTGGTGTTCCAACATGTTTTATGTCCAAAATGCTCAGAGAAAGTCAATTGGCTCATATACCAAGCATGAAACATATTTTCCAGAGGATAAGTCGCACTTTGTTTTATAGTTTGGCCAGGGGCAAAACTCATACTCAGATGCGATTTTATATCTTAGTGAAATCATTCAAAATATATAATTTCACATGTTCGTTATTGTCACACTGACAGCTGCCCAAGAGCACTCTAGGCTTGTGTATCAGTATCTTCTTCTTCTATACCACTAAACTTTCAACACTATGGCGATTTAATGCTTAAAATTTTAATCTTAAAATTCATCTATCTCTGTAGTTGACAGAGTTGTACAGATAATAATACTGTACCCTTTATTAATTCCTGGAGGGAAATTCGTTGTTTTCACTCTTTATCTCACACGGAAGTATGCACACCATGGAGGTTCAAGATGCAACACTGAGGATGACAAATTCAATGGATTCATTGATTTGCGGTGAGATCGAGGGTTTGGTAAACTTGTTTGCTTTTCTTGTATGCTTTCATCGTCTGAATATCGGTAATTGTTTCGTGAACATACCAGACACGTATTCAGTTTGATGTCTACATTATGCTTCATGCAGCTAAGTAACCATCAAGGTGTTACGCTAGCATGCTGTACACCCAATCAGCCCGTTTTTCTCTATTCTGTTTCAAAGGTTTCAGATTTGGCCTCGAATATATAAGTCTGGTGCGACTTTTATATATGTTTTTTCTTCATTATTATGCATTTTTTGGCTGCCTGGTGCGACTTCTACGGAAAATACAGAACTGAACAGAACAGAAAAAAATACACTGAAAGTCACACCCATATTTCACACGAGGGGACTTTGAATGAGGTGGAAATATCAATTGTTCATTTAACATTGTATATTCACTGCAATGAGGGGGACACACACGCAACTTTGTTCAGGACACGGGACAGTTTTTTCCAACACCGTCTTTAAAATAAGTCAAAAAAGACATACACATTGTTGTAAGGTAGAACCAAGGCTGTCATTTTGGTGTACAACCCATTATCAAATGCAAAATCAATTGCTTCAAAATTCACAATGATATATTTTAGGTATACTTCTGTTTGAAAAATTAAGAAAGCCCAACATGTCCACAGAAATGATTCAACCTAAACCACAGTCTGCCCAATAACAAAATTGCCCTAAACTTGAAAATAAAAAGAAACTTTTCCATCCGCTGCCTGGCATCCATTTATAAGAGAAAATAATACAGCTGAATGGAAAACAACAGTTTCTGAGAGAAAATGACTCATCTCCTTCTCTCATCCCTCCCTTGCTCTCTACCTCATTTTTAGTTACCAGGTCTAGAACATCCTGTGCGTAAAAACAGGAAGTATCTGAAAAAGGACACACAAACACATGCACTCACACAAAATATCATGTAAACATGGTAAGTGCATGTTCAACAAACTGACGGTGAGAGTTATTTCAAGAAGAGCCCGCAGATGTAGCCAGCTGATATCTAACAATATGCCGTTTCATAGCAAGCACTGTTTTAGAAATGGCACAGGTGAGGTAATACACAGAGCCAATCAAATATATTCAAAAAGCTACGATGCACAGGTTGTGGGTGCAATTAATAGAAAGAAATATGAACATGTAACATGTAAAATGATTATTAAGTGTCTTTTACTTGAATGTACAAAGCTCTTCTCTATTTTGTTTCTGCCACACATTAGTAAAATTCAACCTTTCAAGATGGTGTAAAACTGAATCCACCAGAGAAAACCTTTTTTCAATTTTGTTTTGTAATGTCTTGACGCCCTTCATTGGCGTCAGTCTGTTCGTGGAGTCTAAACCATATGCAGAATAACCAAAATGAGATGTTCTGACAATGTTGTGGATTACCATAAAAATCAAAACATGATATCGGTCCATCACTTGAGAGGCACCATTGAGGCACTGAGGCCCGTGCAGTCTTGCATTTGAAAAGGAAAAAGACCGCAGGTGTGTCTGCCGTGGTCTCATCAAATTCAGCCTGGTTAATCTGACCTACAACCAACTTTCACAGGATGTTGGGATATTAACTTTTGTTGATCATCTCTGATTAACATGTATTGACGCATACATCAGGCAGACATGGTATTGGCATTTAGCATCCACTGACAAACAGTATGTAATGCTGAATCTGGTGAGGTCCAAAAATACATTGTGATCAGCGAGCAAAATTTTTTGATTACCCTGCAGCACTCATATTTAGTGTTATAGCCGGTATCTTTTTCTGTTGATTGACAGAACATAAACATATCTAATCATTTCTTAAAAAGAAAAAAGAGGGAACAGCACACTACAGGACTCGATTGTTATTTGGATACTGTATACACCAGGGGTCACCAACCCTTTTGAGACCGAGAGCTACTACAGTATATGGGTACTGATCATACGAAAGGCTACCAGTTTGATACATTCTTCTGAAAAAACAAATTTGTTCAGTTAGCCTTCAATCATACATTATCAATCATGCTTAATGAATCTCATCTATGTGAAGACACTGATCATCTTAATGATTTCCCACAATCATTACACTGGTCAACACCAAATTTATAGTTTAAGTTTTTCTTAGCTGATTAAGGATCATTTTGGTGTGCTGAATCCAAAAATGACCATGGTTTTGCTCAATCAGGTCAACTTTCTGAACTAAGCTACATGTTCATTTGTGGACCTTTTTGTTAACATGAATGGGTATTTTCACGTCATCTAATGCAAAATTATTTTCTATTTCTTGAAATTAACGAATTCTGAAGATTTTGTATGTGCCAAATTGTGACTTATTGTTTTTTTCACATTACATCTGGATGAAATGGCTTCAACTAGAGGATCTTGCAAAAACAAGACTGACATTTTCTGCTACATCTGCAGTGAATACACCATTGTTCCTGCCAGGAATCTAGTCTCAAGTTTCATACAGTAAAGCTTCCTTACCATGCTGATTTTGGTATTGAACTTACTTATTGAACTTACTGGCCATAATAAATCTTGGGTGCCACATATGGAATGCAAGTCGTGTACCGAGTATCTGCGTCAGTGGACCAAAGGGGAGAGAGAAGGTGACAAGATTACTTTATCAATCCCCTGACGAGGAGATAACATTGTTTTCACACTTACAAATACACACATGGTAGTATGCACACCATGTCATGTAGTAAGGGAGGGTCTCAAGAGTGAGGGGGCTGCCCATTCTGAAGGCACCCCTGAGCTGGTTGGAGGTTAGACGCCTTGCTCAAGGGAACCTCAGCAGTGCTCAGGAGGCAAACTGTGCACTGAGCACTCCAGTCCAAACTCCAGTCTCTTGTGTCGTCACTAGTACTTGAACCGGTCACCCTCCAGTCCCCAGGCATGGTCCCTTGCCGACTGAGCCACTGCGGTGAACTCATGACCAAATTTGTAGTATTTTTTGATAAGATCCAGATAAAAACCGACAGCTACGCTGTACTGCTGTTGTCCATGCTGTCATGGCATTGGATGCTAAATCACCTGCACCTCGCCAGATCCCATTCCAGCTGGTCAGTCAAGTTACGGGTGATCCATTCCATTTTTCTCATTTTGAAGTGTTAGCAATAGAGATGTCCGATAATATCGGCCCACCGATATTGCATAAACACGTAATATCGGTATTGGGTTTTTTTGCTTTAAAACCGATAAAATAAAAACCGATAAAAATGAAATAATGCTTCCGTTACACCGAAATAGTGCCTATGCGCTCCTGAAGCGTTTGCCGGCGCACATATCGGTATAGGCTGTTATCGGTATCGGTAAATTGAGAGTTGGACAATATCGGCATATCGGATGTCGTCAAAAAAGCCAATATCGGACATTCCTAGTTAGCAACTATCATCATTGCTTCTTTAACAACTTCTCCGTCTGAAAACACAATCTTCTTCTTGATCAGAAAATGTGGCTTTGGTTGCTTTTGTGATTTTTTCCACCGGACTCCTGAAAAAACACTGTTGCTTACCCAAAGTTGCCTTTAGCTCACAGGCTTTTTCTGTCTGACGTGCCATCACCACAGTCGCCCCACAAGTGAGGCACACGCAGGTTTCTTTCAGTCGTAAACAAAAACTCTTCCTGCCATTCCTTGTGAAAGTGATAAGTTTTCTTTCTTGCTACTGCCATGTTTTGGGGTTAAGAAGTTTGCTGCGCCCCCTAGCTTACTCTCCACTTGCACTGAAAGTTTGTCATGTTTGTCATGTAAATTGGAGTAGGTGAGAGTTCACCCAAAGTTATCTACGTTTATGTATAATGAACTTATCTTTTTGGATATTGTCATTTGAAAATCCATATCAATGCAAGTGTGATTTAGAAAAATAGCAACAGAATAGAATAAAATTTTAGACGCAGCTCACTGGTTTGATTTTAGAACAGGCCTGTGGGCGCCTCATGTGGTTCTTGAGGGCGACTAGGCGCTGGCATTCACCGTGTTGGTGACCCCTGGTATATACTATGGTAGGTATGATGAGTGTGATACCGACAAGTAAAAATACAGGGAAAAATTCTCCTGAATTGATATTGAACATAATGCTAACAGAATCCAAAGCAGCAGACTAGATAATTGGTCCAGCCAAGATCTGGCGGAAGAGGGAACTGGATTAAATTCAGTAGTCTCGTGTGAACAGACAGATGGAGGTCTCTCCTAAGACTTTTTAGGGTGTCAAAGTAAAGCACTTAGTTCAAAAGGGATCCCTGGCATTCAGGGAAAACCGAGGTGAAGCATGATGTGCTCAAGTGTGTGACATTACGAGCAAACATACTGTATATGTGAGAGGCATAGCACAGCAATACGACTCCGGCCTTGGCCAGCTGTGATAACTCCTCCTTTATCACTGTCAGCACCAAATCCTCTTTCCCCACAAACGTGCAATGTTCTGAAATTTTGTAACCCTCTGTAGAAGTGAGGAGATTATACTAGACACAATGAGTTAGCTCAAAGGAGGAAGAACCATTCCTGATATTGTTGAAGATACATTGTTAAAAATCTGGAGGCAGGTTTTGTTTTTTAATCACTAGACCGCCATCAGACTTTCTACGGTTATAGCAGGTATCATGACAGCACAACGCAGGAGACAGGATATGTCGGTATTAATGACAGAGCAGAGCACATCTCTTTTCAATACGTAAAATCTGAAACATTTATTTATGTCTTTCAAACACATAATAATGACATCTTGAAGCCATTTTGGCAGTCTGGTGAGATACACAGTGCTTCTTTATGTGGAGCCCAGAAAAGCAATGAGGACTAATGCAGGACAAATGCAGGGAGGCAAATCCTCCCTCATTTTTATAAAAGATCTTTATAGTCAGAAATACAAATGCATCCATGCAATACAATGCCCCCATCTAAAAATGTTGTATCACTAGAATCTCTATGCTCTTTTCTCATCATTTCCAAGCACAACTGGTGCACTTCAATATTGTAGAAGCGTAGTTCCTCTTGAACAAAAAATTGTGAGAACAGCACTAACAAAAAATACAAACCGAAAGAACAAACTGCAATTCAACTTAACACTGCAAACAGTTTAGAGGATTTGAATCAACACAAACAGAGGCAGGGACTGAGTACTCTGAACAACTTCAGCTATGTAGTGACCAGTCAAACTGTGGACGAGTATGATGAGTTAGGGATCAGGTAAAACTGTCAGGAACCCTGTCAGGGAGAGAGGTATTTCTGTTGCCTCCTTGGGAGGTGTAGTTGAGGTGTTCAGGACCACTTGGCCTTTTGAGGTACTTATTTCAGCTTGTTAATTGTCAATTTGTGTTTCAACACCTGTATCTTATTTCTGTTTGTTAAGAGGTGGATTTGAGTTCATCTTCCTTGTCTGAGTTGTTGGTTTGCGTTTGAGTTGGGCACCTGTTATCCATTGTGGTAAATTGAGTAGTTTTGTCCTTTGGTTTCTCTGGGGATTAGATTGTCGCATGATTTTGTGACTGATATGTCACACCTATTCACACACCTTTCGGTATGAGTTGGTCTGTCTTGTTTTTCTTGATGGGTTCTGGAGGCCTGCCTACCTGCCCTACACTCTGTGCCTACCTGTTTTTGCCCTTGATGGGTTATTAAGGCCTGCCTGCGTGATGTTCTGCGCCTACCTGTTTTTGCCCTTGACGGGTTCAGGAGGCCCGTCCGCCTCATATTCTGCGCCAGTTTTTGACCTTGATAGGTTTGCGATGCCTGCCTTTATGCTCCTGATCCTGCCATGTTCTGGATTCTTGTTTTTCCTTGAGGTCACAACAATATTTTGTTTTGTGCTTGTATGTCTGCCTGCTTTTCACCCTATCGGGTTCTGGACTCTGGTTGTTACCTGAGGGTCGAATCTTCATGCCTGCCGGTGTGCCAGTTTTTGCCCTTACTAGGTTCTGGAGTCTGTTTGCCCCAATGGACTTTGAACATAAACACCACTGCTAAATACATCCCTGCTTTGGATTTGGTTCTCCCTCCATGACTCCCTACAAAAATACTTACTGTGTGTGTCAATGTACGGTCGTGAGAGTGCGTGGTAGGGTTATGGCAATGTATACACCTGTTTGTGTGTGCGTGTGTTTCGTATTTCCCAACCAGGCAAGAGGTCCTCCCTGAATCTCTACATACCTACAAAATTTCCAAACGCATACCAGCTAACATCACATGACAAGCAAAGAAGGACTCAGAACACAAAGAAACCCAAGTGCAAATTACCTCAGTTTAGTCTTGGGCTGGATGTTTGTTGCTTCCTTTTGCTTTTCTGGGAAAAGTAGCACACATCCTTGGAAAACAAAACGTCTTGTGTGCAATCTTTGGTTTTCTGTGTAGAGAATTCACACAAAAAATAGATGTAGATTAAAGGAGGGTTGTATGTACATTGTGCATGTCTTAAGATGATGAAATTCAGTTCTTAACGGGCAGATATTATCTGATGAATTGTCTAAACCTATGATGGGCACAGGGGGAAATGTCCGTTGTAAGAGTGGATAAAAATATCAAATGAGCGATGCATCGCAATTACCCTTCCCCCCTAAATTTGATATCAATCCAGCAATCATTCTGAATCAATTCACCTCCTGGCCAGTGAGGATACCATGTGCAACATCTTGTGAATGGGGTTTTATAGATGGAAGCTGCAGGCGTCCGAACAACAACAAAATTGTGAGCGCTTGATAATGATCAGATCAGAACACAAGAGCAAGACAAAAGCAAGGCAGTGTGTAACTTGTGCCGGGCAGAATCTAAGAACAACAGTAACACAACCAACTTGAGGAACCACTTAAACTACGGTAAACTGACACCATGCCGATGCTCTACAACAACCTGTGGGTAAAATTGTTGATCCGAATCACACCAAACTCGACAGAGCTTTTGTTTGCAAACTACTGCCAAGCTCCGTTCGTGTTCAAAAGATAACAGAGTCCGTGGCAGTCTTTATTTGCAAAGACCTTTGACCCTACAATGTTGTAGAAAATCAAGGTTATTAGAAGATGTTACAGACTCTTTAACCATGCTGCGCAAAGCCAAATCGGAAACACATGACAGTGGGGTATATCACATCGTGCAAGAGGAAATACATTTTATTACTAACATGCTTTCATTTTTCATTTTGATAAAGAAATGACAACTTTTACTCTGGCAACATATGCACAAGCAAGCTGTTGTGGTGCTGCCTGCTAATGTTTCATTCTCAGAGGTTTTATTGCTCTACGGCACAGTTCAGTTACATCCCACATGTGTTATTATGGGCATGAGAAAAAATAATTAAAAATGGCTGACAGGTATTACAGTATTGACCCGAATATAAGATGATCCTGATTATAATTCTTTTTCCATGACAGATTTCACCAAGCAGAGCATTTTATTTGAAAATCCTAATAAAACATTGATAAAATTTGACAGAGGAATTAATTACCATGTCTTAGCAGTGGACCTCTAACTAAACAGAACATCAGTGGAAACAGTTAAACCTTTTCTCCCTGTCATTTAAGACTACCTATTTCTCACTAGCAGCGTCCTCTGGCTCTCTGAGTTCACTCTCAACATCCTCCTCGGAGACCCTCACACCCACACTTGGTGCATCTCCCAGTCAAGTCTCCCATTCACAGAACGAATGTACTGTAGGCTCCTTGATTAACCCAGTCAGGGTTAGAGCGTGATCACCAGCGAGGAGCCTCAAAAATTTATTTTTTTACTCAAATTATGGCTTGTTGATGACCAGATCCAACACTTGGAGGTAAATGTCATCCCGCCTGGAGTGATCATTAGGTCTCCATTCATCTCGCGTGTGTTTTCACAGGATCGTTTAAGTGTCCGCTGAATGAATATAGGTTTTTCAGCAATGTACTTACACACTTGCCTGTGATTTTTTGGAATCTGCCGATCTTTTAAATGCTTTTCGCTGAGTTTTTGAGTTTTTAAGACGTTCTTTCTTAGCGCGCCATCTTCGTACCTCGCATTCGGTGACTCCGTACCGTTTGGCCTCTCGAACATTATCAGACGCCTCCAAAGCATTCAACATAATAATCTTGAAGTTTGCATAATAACGTTTTCTCATTAACTTGTTCACTTGTACCGCTGTCCAGCTGCGCCGCTTTGGTATTTTGCTCCTCTCTGCCATTTTGCATCTGAGCTGTCACTCACTACACAAAGGTGAAGCAACAGGCGAGAGGGAGAGAGGGGAAGGGGTGCGGGGATGGAGAGAGAAAGAGAGCCTAGTCCGCGAAAATACGACGACCCCAGTTTTTCAAAGAGAATTTCTGGGTAAAAAACATGGTCTTATGTCCAGAACAACACGGTATTTATCATTTTTGTATTTCTACTTCTTACTGAATTGAATCTAAGGATTTAAATCAAAATAGAATCGATAATTGAATTGAAACCTTAAGAATCAATATCAAATCGAATTATGACATTCTTATCAATACCCAGCCCTAATGTGCTTCATAGTTAGTTCCTCCCCACACACATACAGTAGGCTTGGGCTACAGCCCCATTTGTGAAGGCTGGCAAAGCAGGGGCCATGTTCAGTCCAGTGCATCAAAGAAATGGGCAGAGCGAGATCACTCACTTCAATTGGCAACAGTGAATTAATATTTAACATGTTAACACCTTGCGTGCTACGGGATTCACAAGATGACGTCACTACAGATGGTGACTAATTATTAGGGGTGTAACGGTATGAAAAAATCACGGTTCGGTACGTACTCGGTACAGGGGGGTCACGGTTCGGTACATTTTCGGTAC
Organism: Carapus acus; assembly: GCA_900312935.1. Lineage (NCBI taxonomy): Eukaryota > Metazoa > Chordata > Actinopteri > Ophidiiformes > Carapidae > Carapus > Carapus acus. The sequence goes on from OMPJ01016234.1 coordinate 28,644, forward strand.
AGTATGAGAACAAAATGCAAAACCATTTTCTTCCACAGCGTGTTGTTTATTTAACCAAAACTTGTCAATATACAAGCGGAAATCGTAAATAAATTCAAAGTGCTGCTTGGTACCATTAAGTTAAATTAAATATCCTCAAATGGTTATCAATGTTACAAATTAAAATATTAAAATTGAAAATAATAAATTCCTTTAAAACACTAAACAAAAAAATCCACAAGTGTAGCACTCAGCTCCAGAATTCTAGTGTTACAGTATTCAATTTTACTCAATCTTCATATTTTTTGCCAAGAAAAATCAGTT
>OMPJ01016236.1:7290-25443 GCA_900312935.1 Carapus acus
TTGTTATTTTATTATTTTATTATTATTTTATTATTATTATTATTATTATTATTATTATTATTATTATTATTATTATTATTATTATTATTATTATCATTTTATTTTAATCATTATTGTTATTATTATTTCTTGGTTGTTGTTGTTGTTGCTGATCATTATCATTATTTGTCAGAATTTTGTGTTTATCAAAATTTTTTTGTACTGTTTTATAGACGACAATAGTTATAGCTGTAATGTCTACTCATGCTACATTCTTCCAATTTGACAATAAATGCATCGTATTCATCATTTCTTTGCTATTTTGTAATATTCTACACTGTATAATTTTGGGAAATCATGCTTTGTTATTTCAAATGAAGCTATTCCGACACATTACAGACTTAATGCTAACTTATATCTTATTTCCTGGATATTCTATTTCTACCAACATATTGTAAGTACATCCCCACTGAACGGGTTTAAATATTCTGGAGCAAAGTGGGTAAACAAAGAGGTGAGGCGACTGTGCCTGGCGCAGCTGCCAGTTAACTGGGTTGTTTTCAAGCTCTCTGTGCGGTTTAATGAACACTCGCGTTGCCTTCTAATAAAAACCTCCTGTGCGACTTCACACTGCAGGGCGAATGGAAACCATTCTGATCGTCACTTTATTCAGGCCGCACAAAGTGTGAAAACACTTCAGCTCGTAAAGTGGAGCGTGTTTGGGAGGATGTTGTCTTGACTGGGTTTGGATCATAGATTTAGCTCATTGGTTAACCATTGTCACCTGAACTGATCCGTTGTGGTTTGTTTTTTTCACATGCCTCATTGATTCATCTCTTCATTTTTTAGAATCATGTGCTCTCTAGAGATTTGGCATAGAAGCTCATTGGAGGATTTTTTCACCATCAATCAACTTCTCATATTTGAATGTGAGTATATACTCTCACTGACATATAAAAAACTCTTCCCCTTTGATTCCGCAGGACTCCACCACCAAGATGGACATCGACGCTGCGTTAGCTGACCTCCAGGGAGCCATTGACCTCCTCACTCAGGTGAGTTATTTGTGGATTTTCTTCTGCAGCACTTCTGTCCACAGCAGAGGCCGGGCAGCCCCGCCAGACGCCAGCAGGCACATCTGGAGCATTTAGCGCTCCAGCACTTCGCTCCAAAATCCTTTGGCAGGAGGAGCCCGGCGAGCCTGTGTTTAGTTATTGGACATGTTCTGATAACGTCGTGTAAACCAATAATGAATCACAAAACTCTGCTGGCCGCAGCCTCGCCGACGGTTGTGAGCCAAAGTTCTTCAGATCTTCTCTTATTTACGGTTTGCGCCATGTGCACATGTCGACTGCTGATCTGCACATTTGCTGATTAGAAAAAACTCTTGATTGTGAACGATAGAATTAGGGGAAAAATGTAAATCTAGACGGTGCTGCTGATGTCATCACATCTGGAGCCGAGTCGGCTGCAGGATAAGTTAAGCTCATGTAAGCTGCTCATCACGGTGCCGCGTCGGCGTTTGCCAAACACGATACTGCCTTCGCGATAATGCATTTGAGTCATCTTGGCCAACGAGTGCACCTCACTTGATACCACTTTACCTACAGTCAGTGAAGGCACCACTCTGAGGCTGAAGCTGCTCATCATCCATCCATCCCTCCACTCATTCACTAATCTATTATTCATCTGTCGATTTATTCATTTGTTGGTTTGTTTATGTATTCATTTGTTCTATTTATTGTTGATCCATTGGTTTGTTTATACATTATTGAAAAGCTTTCCTTTGTTTATGTGAAAAGATATTGATTTGTTTACTTATTCATCCATCCCATCATATACAGTATACATGCACTCATTTATTAATTTATCTATTTATTTATTCTATCTATGTTTATCTATCTATCTATCTATCTATCTATCTATCTATCTATCTATCTATCTATCTATCTATCTATCTATCTATTTGCTTATTCACACATTATTGAAAAGTTTTTCTGTGTTCATGTGAAAAGATGGTGATTTGTTTACTTACCGTATCCATCCATCCATCCATCCATCCATCCAACCATCCATTCATTCATTCATTCATTCATTCATTCATTCACAAGTTATTGTCATTAAGAATAGAATAAGTCTGTGAGCTGGCCGACAGCTTGCTCTCACCATGATAAAGTCCTCAGGTTGCTGAGTCCAACACACTATCGATTGATTTTCTATTTCCTCGTCTTGCCTGTGTAATGTTTGCGTTAGTTTGTACTGCAGCTTTACCTTTCGCCGGGATGTTTGTGCCTTTTGGTTTGCATTTGCTGCGGGCTCGAAAGAAAAATGAGACGGCAACATAAATCAATTTCTCCTCGGGTCCAGACGTGGGTATTTGTTCTCCCTCTGTAAGCTGCAGCCAATGTGTTCTCCATTAGAAGTACAGTCGGAGTGTGATGAAGTGCAGGCGCCCAGACCTGAAGGTTCGGGTATCAGCGGGGGGTCAGTAGAGCCTGTGCTAAGCTTACCGGCCCTGACCCCTGTGACCTCCACAGAGCCTGGATCAGGGGGAGGAGCCTGAAGAAGCAGGGCAGGACACTCCTCTGACCGTCGGCTTCACAGACTTGAAGGGTGAGTGAGGTTGTTTGCTGAGGACAACGTGGATTTGTCTCAATAATACTCCCTACAGTGGTTAATCCACAATAGACAGGATTTAAAGAATGCAAAATAGAGACCGAGGGATACACAAAGGATCCATCACTCATCAAAAAGTATATAAGTAACGATTGGATGATACAGCAATATCCTAGACGATACCTGGTGTCTGTAGGATCTACAAACTCCCTAAATCCTGAATTGTCCCCAGAGTCCCTCAGTGAGCTGGAGGAGCAGGACCTGGATGTGCTCGTGGCTGACCTGGAATCCGAGAAGATTCTCCCCCCAGAGCAAGAGGGCAGGGATTTGGAGGACCAATGCGATGAATCACCAATTGGGACCCAGTGTGCTGAATTACTGTCTGTCCATCCAGCAGCAACTGAAGCCTCTGGATCTTCTGCCCAGAATGTGGTAAAGAAAGAAGGAGTTGCGTGCTCTGGTTTCTTTTGCAAAAACACAGTTGATTGCTCCTCCATCTCCCTCCAGATTGGACCTCAGACAAAGGCAGAGAAGATGAAATTGGCTCTGGAGAAACTGAGAGAAGCTCAGCTGAAGAAGGTCAATTTTTTACTCCTGGTTTCTTTGTCCTGTGACCCCGCTGCAGCTGTGAGAGACATTTCTGAACTTAAGTCTGAGGGGTTGAATGTGCCACTTGCAGCCTATCGTTAAGGTGCATCTGAGCAACGGCAGCTTCAAGACCCTGATGGTGGACGAGAGACAGACGGTCAGAGACGTTTTGGACAAACTGTTTGAGAAAACACACTGTGACTGCAGTGTGGACTGGAGCCTGTGTGAGACAAACCCTGAAATCCAGGCTGGTGAGACCCAAGCTCCAGTGCTGCTACTGCAACCACTACTACTACTGCTACAACCTACTGTAACCATCATTAGTACCTCTTCTTCTACTATTGTCTACTAGAACCACTATCACTACTACCCACTATAACCATTGCTACTACTACTACTACCTACCTACTATAACCACTATTACTACTAGCCTCTATAACCACTGCTACTACTACTACCTACCTACTATATCCACTATTCCTACTGCCACCACCTACTATAACAACATCTACAACTACCTACCTACTGTAACCACTACAACTACTGCTACTACCTGCTGTAACAACTACCACTATGACCACTACTATTTCTACTACTACTGTAACTACTCCTACTACTTTTACTACGACAACCACTGCTATTATACCTGCCTACATTACCCACTAGTACCACTGCCACATACCTATACACGTACTAGAACCACTACAACTTATTCTATGACAAATTGTAATATTCAATATAATTATGTGTCGCAGTAGTAGTAGTAGTTTAAATACCTGTATTTCTAATTTCATTATCATTATTTTCTATGTCATTATTGTATATATTTTTTATATGTAATATATATATTTTAATCAGAATTTCATATTATCATTGTTGATGATGTTTTTGTTGTTGTCATAGTCAAGGCATTGTTTTACTGGTTGTCATTATGATTATGTTATCATTACTACTACTAGAAGTAATGATAGTCACAGTAGTAATGGAAGTGGTTGTAGTAGCAGTAGTAGCAGAAGGAGTTGAAGTATGTACAGTAGTAGTATGAATAGTAGTATGAGTAGTTGTAGTTTAGGTAGTTGTAGTAGTCGTAGTATGATAACAGCTACAGAGATAGTAACCAGCAAACACCCACACTTGTTTAACACTCCCGAATGTGTTGTTCCAAATTACACATCCTTCCCATCAGACAGGATCTTTGAGGATCATGAGTGTTTCGTGGAGTCTCTGTGTACATGGACACGAAACAGTGGAAACAAGATTAATTTTGTATCCCGACCTGACAAATACCTGCTGTTCAAAGAGCCTCAGGTGGTCTGACATGTTATGTAATCATTTCATTGTTTTTGCTCCACGTTCTCACTCATTCATGCAGAATTCTGAGCCATATCTCTTTTTATTTGTAGGTATTTTTCTCTTGGAGAGGTCATAAGACGCATTCGCAGGACACAAACGAAAAAGCCAAGCAGCAATTAATAAAGGTAAGGAAGGTAGAAAACAGGATTTTTCTTTGCTACAACTACGACAACTACATTCTTACAGCTTGTTTTGCAGTACTGACACCAACATGACACAGTAATTGAGCACAAACAACAACAATTACTCTGGCTGAATGACGACATTGCTCCGCTCTGGCCTTTCAGGAGCACTTTGGGGGCTCTGTTCTTGTCGTTCCTGACCTGGAGAGCTCGTTGTACCTGAAGGAGGATGGGAAGAAGGTCTGGAGGGAGCGGTACTTCCTGCTGAGAGCCTCGGGCATCTATTGCGTACCCAAAGGAAAGACAAAGGTACAGTATAACACCTCATCTGGATGCCTCAAAGGTCACACCTGCTGGTGCTCAGGTACCACCAGGTGCCAACAAAGAGCTCGGCCTCCATGCCTCTGCTCTTCACTGTTGGGTTGTTCGTCAACAGGAGGCCAATGGCACTATTGAGACAGCTTTTAGACAATGCTCTTTTCACTGCATGAGAAAATTATGGTCAGTGAGCAAGTATAGCAGCTGCAAGACGTAGAGTTGCAGGAGAAGTGTATGTATGTGCATACATACAGTATACGGAACATGTACATGTGAGTACATTTGAAAACGCCTTGAGATAAGCCCTGTTTTGATTTGGCGCTCTACAAATAAAATTGAATTAAATTGAATTAAACTGAATTGAATACATACAGACCCTTTCCAAAAAATTAAAATATCATAGAAAAGTAGATTTTTTTCCATAATTCCATTCAAAAAGTTAAACTTTCATCGACTATACATTCAGGGCCCACAATGCCAACAATTTCAAGTATTTATTTGTGTATTTTGACATAATTTCCTACTCATAAAACCCATTAAAAATGAATTCAAAATATTACTGTGTATACTGTGAAGAAATCAGCCCAAATTTGGCAGGGAATGAATGTTTTATATTGAGTGTCAAACACTAATCATCTGCAAAACTCAAAGCACTCGTTTGTTCGTTTGTTTGTTTGTTCCTCCATTCGTTCATTCATGCCCATACCCGCATCTTACCCACTGGTGTCATGGGTCTGATGGAGCCTATCCCTGTGCGTGAGTTGAGTGTGTGCACGCCTGTGTGTATATGTACAAGAATTGGTCCTGATGCCACGAAGGCCCCCTGTGGTTTGGTCCATCATTGATCTATTTCTTCTGGCACTGATCATGATCACAGCAGCTTTGATGATCATACACACACACACACACACACACACACCATCTCGGCAGGAGCTCCACTCGGCTTTATACTCCCCATGTGGAGAAATACTCCACTTAGTCCGACTTTGTATTCTACACCCAATACGTTCCATATGACAACGTGTTCTGGATTATTTGCCTCTCCTTTCTCTCCTTTTCCTCCTCCTTCTTCTCTTTCTGTACATCATACAGTCATGCAGTGACCTCGCGCACTTTGTCCACTTTGAGAAGATCAACATCTACACAACGGACAACTACAGGGAGAAGCAAAGAGCCCCCACCAACTTCTGCTTCATCCTGAAGGTACACACCCTACTTCCACACCTGACTGACATACTTTCTATTCTGGCAAATTAGTCAACATGCCTCTACGGTGTGGACCAACAAAGAGAGGATGCCCAGAAGACGACAAGAAGCCCAACACCTCCATACACAACCCATCATCTGTATGCTCCGACAGATGTAACACAGGCGTAAATCGGATTGTACTTTGCACATCACACGAGTCCATTCATCCTCCGACACTCAGAGATGGTGAGAGGAGGATTTATGAGGTAAAAAAAACGGGCAAATGGAGTCCAGGTGGGGTGATCTGGAGCTCCACGCGGTGGCCTCCACGAGAACAGCCGATGTTTGGTGGTACTTCATCACCAGTGAAGGTCCATTTGGCACTGACGCAGGTGTGAGTGGAGGCTGCAAGAAGGAGAATCGGAGCAGAGTGAGTGAGTGAGTGAGTGAGTGAGTGAGTGAGTGTGTGTGTGTGTGTGATGGTAGGTAGGAGGGATATGGGCGCCCAGGGTCAACTATGACGGCTGATTTTCTCAGAAGCTGTTGCCATAGAAACGGATAGATCTCATATTTTCAGCACAGGTTGAACTCAAAGCACGGCTCTGCGTTTTTTTCTGAGTGGGTGAGAGCTTGCAGTGTGGCCTTCTGGGTCATAGTGGTGTTCGCAAAACGCCAGTGATATTTACAATTACAGTGACGATGCTAACTACTGCTAACTAGCGAGGATAGAAGTCATTTTGTCTGACTTATTTGTGGAGATGTTGTATGATTAAATCCAACTGAATGGTCAGTGTGGCGTGGCTCAAAAAGCTGTCAAAATTCTTCATGAAGATCCAGTGAGAGAGAAAAGCACATCATAAATCTCACAAATTCCGTGAAAGGAGGAAAACATTCCTAGATACCTCACGATTTCCTCAGCGTTTGCGACTCCCTTTTCTGCCCTCTAGTGGCAGAGATCGGTATCGCAGAACGGCTCTATCTGTGTGTGTTGCCCTCTCAGCATCCCCGCATCCAGAAGGACTCGCCGCACATCCGCTACCTGTGCTGTGACGACGAACACACACTGTCCCTGTGGGTGAACTCCATCAGAGCAGCCAAGGTCACACACGCCGACACACACACATGCTGAAATCAACCCCTTCAGACCCAACTCCTCAGTCTGTCATCATCCCTATCCAATCCTAGCCTACCTTTTTCATATTGAATTGAAGATATAAAAAGGATAGTAGTGTGTTGCATTGTCTGTGAATGTGTATATTTGTATTTCATCATTATTTATATCATCAACACGTGCGGATCTGACAGATTCACGTGTGTGAATGAATCTCACCAGTTCCAGTTTCAGCTGGCACAGCTGAGGCAGAGTGAGGAGGCAGATCAAAGTGTGTGAGTGTGTGTCTATGTGTATGTGTGTGTGTAGTATGGAATCGCCTTGTATCACAACTACCAGGCAGCTGTGAGCCGGGCCTCTGCGCTGTCCACGCCTCCCTACATAAAGCCAGACTGGTGCCAGCTAAAACAAAATGTTCTGAGGTATGACAGACAAGAATAAATATACTGTATAAACGTACACATATGTACTTCAGCTGTACTATTCTACACACACTGACAGTTCAGGACGAGTGTGGAGTATAACTGAATTCATAGCGTCCATGTAATGATTCTGGAGCAGTGAAAATCGACAGATGGTGAGAAAGTACTGATTTGCCTTCCCCTCGCAGGGCTGCAGTGACAAAGGAGATGTAATGTTTTTCCCCGGTCGGGCTGTTTTGTCTCAGCCGCACTGATCAAACAGCTCCATGACCCAGATTCACCCAAACGCAGCCGTGACGTCAGCGACCATCCAGACAGCGACGAGCATCCGACACCAGCTGACCTCCTCCTCCTCCTCCTCCTCCGTCCTGGAGGGAGCTATGAGGCAGGCACTCACATCTTTATTACGTTTGGCTCTGTTATTCAGTCTTTACCTCTTTTACCTTCTGCGCTTAATGGTCTATTACGCAATAAAAATAGGACACTGCCGGGCCTGTTGGTCCATGTTGTATCTGCTTTCCTTCCAATCAAAGTCCAGACTTCATGGTTTCCGTGAGCGTTTATTACAAAAGACTGTACATAAATTTCCATGAACACCTTGTATGTACAAACTGAGAGGGGAAGGACATATACCAACATTAAACTGACGAGTCAAATCTTTTCGTCCACATATTTTTTTTTTCATCGTAACAAAACGCACGTCAAAACTGTGAGGCCCTGAACTGGCGGACATGGTTCAGAGGAGGCAAACGTCAAAGTTCTGCACATCAGTGGTTCAAATTCCTCTCATGGGAAAAGAATAAATAAATCCTTACCAAACTTTCCTCAGCAGTCTCAGACACAGTCATTAAAATTGTATGAATGCAACGCCACAATGACAAGGGTGGGGAGGGGATGTTTTTTCTTCTTTCATTTCTTTTCTTTCCTTTTTTTTCCTTATTTTTTTCTTACAAAATAAACGTCCAAGGTGAGAAAGTAAAATACAGAAGCAGGATGTAGCGGCAAATCATCCACTGTGATAAAGGAATTTGTTTATTTTTTCGCATGCACACAAGCTGAATAAATACCACGATGCTGCACGTTGGCATCACGTCCTTCAGGCTTACATACATCCAGTCCAAAACAAAAAGAACAATAAAGAGGATTGGACATGTTGTGTCAAAGTAGAGATTGTTCCACCAGTGTCCATGTGGCTCGTAATAGGAGCACGCTCCGAGTTGGCAGGAATTTGGCCATCTGAGGGGATTGACTTGTTTGAAGAAGCGATTTAACGAGTTAGTTTGACCACCCCAGCATCACAAAAACGACCAAAACAGCGTAAACTGACTGATTTACTTCAATATTTTACCCCAAGGGACAAAACTAGATCCAGTTATGACAAACCGTCGCAGTCAACATCTGAGCCACATTCTCCTCAACACCTGTACGCACACACGAGAATATCAAAAAGAATCACTGTATTGTGCATGTGAATGTACACATTACCTAGAGAAGATGTATCCTGCCGAGATCTCATTTTTCATTTCAGCGGCCATGTTGGGACCTTTTAAATGCTCATGTGCAAAACCTGAATCTGCTCCCCCTGCTGCTAACAAGTCAGATATTCAAGTGAAGAACCAGGCCGTTTGCCGTGGTGTCTGCATTTGCATATTAGAAACACGAGGGGAGATAAAAACAGCACGAGATGACCAACTTAACATTTGAAATCTCAGTTAGCCCCTCCGACGCTCTGTTCTGTGAGGCAATGACGTTTCCTGTGTTGGGCAGATTTACAAAAAGTTCCAACTTGTCTGCTAAATATCCATATTGTCAAATTACCCACAGGACTTATGGGTAATTCAGTGTGGTTACAATCAAGACTGCAGGAATAAAAAACAGGCAAAATCCTTTATGTGGTATCTCGGGACCGGCGTGGAGATCAGGTGTTGCTCATGTTGAGGTTGGATTTGTTAACTGAGCACCGATTGAAAGCACCAAACCAGCGACAATGGCAGATACAAAAACTGCTTGGATGAGAGGAGTGGTCCGAGGCGAGACCCTGGCAGGACGTCGCCCGGTTTATTCCTCTCATGGATGATGAAGCCAGGTCCTCTGGGTGTGTACAGGGTAGAAATAATAGTTACTGTCCGTGTGAGGATGTGACTGTAAGTCCAAAGATGGAGGAGGAGGGTGGAGCTTTGCTCCTGCTGCTCCAGGGATCCCACACCACTTTTCTACCGCTCGAGACGTCATAGAACTTCACACAGCCCATACAGCACGCGGATAAATTCTCATTGTTCAGTATTTCTCCCTCCAGGTTGATGGTTAGAGACTAATGGGAATGGCACATAATAGGTTGGAACTCTAACATGATTGAAGTGGGTGTCCTATCACAAATCTCGTCTGGAGCAGAAAAAAAAAAGACAAACTAAAGACAAACTTGGACATACGTGCAGATAGAAAACTGCTGCAACTCAGACTTGGTCATGTTTGTTCTGAGGGTTTTGCCAGCTGAATAGCCCAACAACCACGGCGTCGCTTGTCATTTGCCGGAGTAGAAATAAATTAGTTCACAATCATCATCAATAGCCGATCAATGCAGGCAATATATGCAATGTAAAAAAAAAAAAAGTATGAAAATATAAAACAATGACTTCTTTTTCACATTCACTGTTTGAAGCTCCACCACCGCAGGAAATACAGTGACAAAGAGAGCCTCAAAAGGAAAAGACAGAGAGAGATTTACTGTAAAACACTGTTGTCGGTGGCCACGGGAGCCAAGCGGCGTTTTGTCTGAATGGCACTGGAAGTGAACAACAGTAGTCGGGTACAAAGAAAGAACTGGAAGAGTTGTTACAAAATTCTTCCACTTGGACCACTGATGCAGATAGAGCTTCACAGGTTAACCACGGCGGAGACAAATGCTGAGGCGGCTCCTCTTCTCATGATATATACACAAGTTACACAGCCTCTGGAGTTTAAATCCTTTTTTTAAGCATTCTGCCCACATTGAATTCGTCTTTTTATTTTATTATTTTTTTGCATTCTCCCTGCACTGAATTTGTCTTTCATTCGCTGTTTAAAAGCAGCACGCCATTACCAACAAGTGTGTTATCCTCCATTTAAATGTGTCTGATTTCGATCATCCACTCCTGTCCTTGTGCCCGTGTGTACCTAAACGAGTGTGTTGTTGATGATTCTGATCTGGGGTCTGGATTCGACCAATTGTGCTGCACCTCCACGTCTGTGCCAAACCTCTGGAGGGCCAAAGTCATTTGAACAATTCTGAGAATTCACGAGAATCGTCAAGATTGTCTTGTTTCAAAAGAAACAATGTCAGGTTAAAATGGCTGTCTGTCTTGTGATCCACTTCGGGTCTTCTCTCTCTCTCTCTTTGTGCAGCTGTGCTTGATGAAAGCAACATCCAGTGACAAGTCAAACTGACTTTCCAGAGATTTAATGTTACCACACTTTAAATGCTGTTTGTAATATTTCAAATTTGCCGCGCATTCAGTCCTATTTCTAACTTGTTATGATTTTCCTAACTGAGAATTTAGTCCACGGTGTAAAGGGCAAAAAACTTGCTAAAGCCTGACTGTTTTCTTGTCACGCCTCTGAACCAGGACCAAGCATGAGAACAAGCTTCAGCAGACCCACCCGGAAAAATAACACTAATAAACCCCAAAGATTTCAGCATGGCACTTCATTTGGAATGGGAGCAACCACTGAACCTCACGCTGTACACCTCCGCAATTTTACCTTTGTTCAGTGTCTCTTCTTTACACCTTCATCCTCCTCCTCTTCAGTCAGCATAGTGCATGATAGACTCCACATAGTTTCCCGGGAAGAGTCCTGTGACGCCGTTGCAGACACCCTCAAACCAGCCATCGTCGTTCTTCTTGATGATGTAGATGATGGCGCCTTCCATGAAGGACAGCTCGTCCTCCTTGTCCTTACTGTAATCATAGATGGCCACGACTGGGGAGCGAGACGAGAGAGGAGGTAATTAAAACAAACACACCGGGCAGGAGGGGTCACGGAGACCGACCAGACCCTCAGGAGTCTGACCTTCAAGTATGATATCACTGATTGGTCTCCAACTCTCCCTGCTGGAGCCGAACGCCATTAGCTAAATCGCCACTGTCAATGGAGTGACTTTAGTGCTGCTAGGCTCTTAATTATTTTTATGGCTGAGAATCGCTCGCCAAACTATGGCTCCCTTTCTCTCGCTATTCTTTCTTTATCAATGAGCTGAAGTTAGCTATTACCGCTAGGTATCATTGTGTTACGGTTGCCCATTATTGCTCGCTATTACGGTACTTGGTCAGAGTTTGCTATCATTACTGGCTATTATTAAGCTAGGGCTCGCAATTATTGCTAGCCATTATTGAGCTAGCGTGAGCTACCATTGATAATTGCTAACTATTCTTGAGCAGGCTAACGCTGAGCTAGTGCTAGATTGTGGTGTTGACTGATCCAGGTACACCAAGTGCGACTCAACGGTGGTGCTGACCTGTGTCTGGGTGGAGCGGAGGACGCGTCTAACTGTCTAACCTTTCTCTAGATAGACTTTGGGAGCCCATTGGGGGTCTCCGTCAGCATAGGGGTCGCTGTAGTGGACCACCGCGGACTCCTCCTCCTCGTAGTCCACGGGTGGTGGCGGCGGAGGTGGGGAGGGCTCCTCAAACACAGACAGGTCCTCTGGAGGTGGCGGAGGAGGAGGGGCAGGGCTGTCTGTGACTGAGATGGGAGGGGAGGAATAGATGGGTGAGAGAGAGCGAAAGAGAGAGAGAGACATGACTTCCACTCATTTTAGGAAAAACAAAAAAATTAGGTTATGTAACCATTATGAAAACCATTCATACTTCAAACTGGAAACAAGAAGATAGTACGTACGTACTGCACTGTTGTCAAGAGACGTTAAGGGTGCTGATTCAACACCAGGCACCTCCATGAGTGTTGGAAGTGCCCTTAAGCAAGAAACCTGACCTATTTGCCCTGAAGTTGTTGGGTTATCACATGTAGAGTAACAACGTCTCTCAAAACCTCAAATCTGTATTCACCTGTGAATACAGATTTGAACGATATTAAACTCTGTCACACTTTTTCTGAATGACAACAGTTCTTATAAAGGCAGACTGCTCTGTGGGGTTGCGCGTCTCCAGATGGCGGCTGGTGAATCAAAACGAGACATCAGGTCAACCGTTCTCTCCTCAAAGGACACGGGGCAGGACACATCTTTCTGTGATACATCACCATGGCAACAGACACATTCCTCCCTCCTCCCACACCCATAGCCACAGAAGCTGAGCAGTGTGTGTTTCTGACTATGGTAGACACACAGGAGCAGTGTGCATACTGTGTGTGTGTGCGTGTGTGTGTGTTTGTGGGCCCTGCAGCATGGTGTGTAGACGAGCACAGAATTGCTGCGGCGATGTGCATTTGTGTCCTCAAACATGTCTTGTCCCTCCCCGTGCGTGTCTGTGTGTGTTACTTACTGCTCTCCTGCATTCTGGCCACAAAGCCGGTGAGAGGGATCTGAGGGGTCAGCTGGACCATGGGAGGAGGAGGAGGAGCCACAGATACTGCAGCGGCGTGGGGATGAGCAGGTGAGCGAGTTGGAGAGAGAGGCGGACAGAGGGGAGAGAAGTTGGACAAGGACAGAGCAGGAAAGGAGACAAAGGAGTTACAAATAACTTCAGCAGCAAGCAGATCACAGCAGGAGGCACTCCTGGGGAGTTTGGAGAGCTTCTGGACATTTTTTTTCCACCTGACTTGGCAGAAACATCCAGACTTTTCTCAAAGCTACATGTGTGATCTTCATGATTCTTCTCCATTTCCTCCCTACGGCAAACAAAGCCAAGTTCAAAAGCAAACGGCAAAACAGACAGCGGAGCGTTGCATCGACAGCAAAAGCTACAGCCAGCGACAAGCCGCTGCTGCCAGGAGAACCAGCTGCAAAGCTGCACACCAGCCCCAAAATAATAACCATGAGGTGACGGTTCAGCAACTGATGGGGGACATGTTGAAGCGGAAATGTACTCGTTCCTCAAATGAGGATCATTTACAGGTGGGGCCGCTGTGCCCGCCTCATATCCAGGCTGCTTCTGCAGCTATGTGATTCATTCCTGGCCGTGCAAAGCGATAGTCCCGTCGCACCCTTCACTGAATCAGGTCCACCGACGGCGCGGGGCTTTCAGCGGGCTGAGTGTACCTTGCCAGACATGAGGTCAGGCCTCCACCCGGTCTGACTCGTAAATCACAGCAAATGGACGGCCCGATTGCAGTCCCACGGGCGGTGAAGTCTTATTATCCGGCCCCCCCACGACCCACTCCAGCTGCAGGGCAGTATCCACCATCGGCCGAGCTCTGTAGCATGTACGCAGGATTGATGCACTCCTTTAATCACTCCTCACGATCGCTGACGCTGGAAATCGGAGCGTTTACCGTCCACAACAAGGTTTTAATGAGGCATCGACGAGCTTGCAACGGCCTCCGTTTAAAGCCGCTCAGAGGCGTGGCTCTTCATCACTGGAAGAAAAAAAAACTACTCCTCCATCTGCGCAGCGTGCCAAACCATGGGCTGTAAGCGCCTCTTTGCCGCCTCCCACCCATAACAGGGGGCTGGTGAGTGACGTGTGTCGATCTAAATCGACCTCCTGCCTAACCCCTCCTCTGTCTATCTGTCCTGTTGATCCTCTGAAAAGCGGCGCCGCCATAACTCAGTCAGACAGCGTAACAACACGCTCAATACTGCCACGCTTACACCTGAAGGCCTTACGACCCTGATTTACTCCACCCGAGCTCGTGATTTCCCTTTGATATTGTTGTGGTGATGGCGGCAGCACTCTGTCTGACGGACTTAAAAATTGACATTGCAGCGTGTGTGCTGGGACGTACCAGGGTTCTGCGGGTAGGACGGGCCTCCGTTGATGTGGGGCTGCTGGGAGGAGACGGAGGGCGCGCGGCGGTACGTCCCCGTGGCCGACACCATGGAGGCCGAGGAGGTGGTGGAGGAGTTGTGGCGAGAGATCTGGCGGGAGATTGTGCCGAACTGGGACATGGGGATGGGGCCCAAACCGGGGCCCTGTGGCACGGCAGCCACCGCTATGGACAGAGCAGAGGATTAAAACATCAGCGGTGCATTTGACAGCTTACGTACCTGGTCCGGACCCTGCTGACTCACCTTGGCCCATGCTGGGAGGCGAGGGGGTGGGCACCGCTATGGGCACGCCCACACCGCCGCTTCCGCTGTTCTCCCTGCCTCCGCTGCCCCCGCTGCTGCCGCTGTGGAGACGCAGAGATCCAGGCGATCAGCAGCAGAAGATATGCGAGGTACACGACTCCTTAAGATAAACAACCCCGCTGACCTGTGTGTCCTGGGCCTCTGGTTGAGCGAGGCCGTGCGTGCAGGGCTGTGCTGGCTGCCGAGTCGAGCCGGACTCGTCATATAGTCGTTGGGCACCACGGGAGGCTTGACGGGCTCCAGCGTCTTGTATGGAGTGTTGCGCCTACGCGGAACACAGATTTGTAAAACAATCTCCAAAAAAGGGGGCGCCACACATTGTTCTGTTCAGACATTGCTTTGCAAATTCCCCTTGGCTCTTACCCCAAGGTACCGCGGCCAGCCATTGGAGGGCTGGGGGGCTTCTGCGTGGGGGGGTTTGTCCTGGAAAGCGTCCCTCCTCGCCCGGCTGCGTTATTGCCATGTTGCTATGGAGAGGACAGCCTGTTAGAGCCCTGAACTGAAGGAATGTTCCTTCATTTTGCACTGCACTGAGGGTCCAAACATTCTTGCTATCATTTAGTCCATAAGCACGGGAAGCTTTCAGTAAATATTGAATGAGTAAATTTACAAAGAGATAAAGGCTGATGATCTGCCAACTGACTTAAAGTACTGCGATGTAGCTACGTGATTGCTGGAATAAATTGGCTCTTCCATTGACTGATTCTAGTGCGTCCCCTTATCGTTAACAAAGTATGGACGCCCTGAGTGCTCCCGGTCTGATGGATGGTGGAGATGGTTAAGGATGGAGGAGGGCGAGCAGCTCTTACCTTGGCCTTAAGCCACTGAGTGCAAGCAGGCAGAGAGAGAAAAGACAGAAAACAATTTCTCTGTTGGTTAGAGGTACAGACTGAGACGAAGACAGCAGGTGGCACCTGCACATTTCTTGGAGCAGTTTTTAACTCCCAATATTGCACTGGATTAACTTCAACACCCACACTTGGGTTCCAAATCTGCCGCGATAACTGGTGTAGGTGTGAGGTCCATCGGAGGGAGGAAAAAGGAGCAAGCAATGCTCAGGCGAGTGAACTGCTATAAACCCTTCATGACCCACTTTCTGATCCTCCACAGCCCGAGGTGCCACTGGCTTCTTCACACCCAACCAGGGGGAGGCGCTGTGAGCCGAGCAGCCGACCAGCAGCGGCTTGTTGGGTGAGCGTTCGCCCACTCCTCTTGCGTCAGTGTCTAGACTTGACTACACATAATCACCATTTCTTTAATGACCGCAGACAGACGCGCCGCAAACAATGAGCAACGCCTGAGATACGCGCGGCTGTGTTGACACGTGGGCCTGCTCACACCCACACTGAATATGAAATACTACAGTACGGTGTGATCATAAAGAGTATCAGAAGAGGAGTGTGGTGACTATCACCCTTGCGAGTGTCCCTGGGAGTGACCCGGGTCTGCTGCGATGAGGGAGGAACGGCGAAGTGGTGGAATAGCGGGAAATGCCCGCCGCTCACGCCTTGAGTTTGAAGTCCAAACCGGGCACAAGGAAACAGGCCGTGATGGCTCTGTACTAATGAGCGTGTGAGTCACACACAGTGTGAGTGTGATCGTTCACACGCACACACGCAAACACAAACACACACATGCACACTTCAGCTTCAACAAAAAAGCTGTTGTACTGAAAACCCCACAGCTCCATCTAATGGCTTGTGCAACAGGGGGTATGACCTCATATCAATGTTACTAAATTATTCAGAGGTCTGTGTGTGTGTGTGTGTGTGTGTGAGTGTGAGTGGAGGAGAGACAGAAAAAAAGAGAGATAGATAGATAGAGACAGAGTGTGTTCAAAGTGAAAACGATGTTATCCGATATGGATCCATGTCTGCCAGAAAGATGCAAAAGAGATCTGTGAATACACACACACAGGCGCACACGCACACATGCACGCATGCTCAAAGATAGACGCGTGTGCACGCGCAGAGACGGAAGAACCACAGATTTCATTATGGGCAAACCAAACAGGGAGCCTAAGAACACTGTGTGAGAGCCTGTGTTTTCCTTCCCTCTTTCCTTGCTCCCCCAAATGAGATTTGCTCCCCAGCTGAATCCTCGCCCAGGTGTGGCTCGCACGTTTTGGACCGGGTGGGCGCCGTGCTGTCACTGTGTTTGCACGGAGAATGGTTTCAGACCATGTCCCCTGCCTGAGCCTTTTGCCTCCAAGCCTGAACCGAAACGGTCGGAGGAGGAAGTGATGGCTTTGCATTTGAATCAGCGGATGTCAGACAGTCACCATCTTGACCCTTGACATACACAGACACACACACGCAGACACACACACGTCCACACACACTCACACAGGCTTTGACTGAAGCAAAAAGATTGGTCTGTCACGCCAGCAACCAGCGCATGCAACTGTGTATGAACGCACGGGTGGGTACAAAGAAACGGTTTAAGAGGGAAGGGAGGG
Organism: Carapus acus; assembly: GCA_900312935.1. Lineage (NCBI taxonomy): Eukaryota > Metazoa > Chordata > Actinopteri > Ophidiiformes > Carapidae > Carapus > Carapus acus. The sequence continues at coordinate 24,671 of OMPJ01016236.1, forward strand.
AGAGCGCAGAGGGATTCTGCAGGGGAGGAAGAGATAGAGAGCGAGATTGAGAGGGAGAGAGAGAGAGAGAGAGGAGAAGATAAAGAGGGAAAGGGGTGAAAGAAGTTCTTCTTTGCCTTCAGACCAGGAAATGATGCCACATGGGTGCACTTAGACAAGATGTCTGTCTCTTGCTCATTTGGAAACACAGATACACACGTACAGTACACACTCACACTTTCGCAAACACACACACACACACACGCACACACACACGTGCCCTATTGCGTCCACCTCAGGGACCCTGTTGAGCCACTAAGCAGGAAAAGCGTATCTGATAAACAAGGTTACATCCTGCCACCAGCCCGCTGTTGGATGTGTGTGTTACACTTCCAGACGTCTGTGTGTTCAATTAGCTAAAAGGCCGACGTATTGATCGTCCTGCCTCGTGAGGAGTAATGATGCGAGGAGACAGTGTGTTCACATCAGCGTGACAGGTGTGAACGAGACCGACTCGCCGCTCCCGTCTTCGATTGAGATTGACGGCGAAGGCGGCAAATCAAACAGAATACCCTGAGGGCCGCAGCGTGGCAACGGCGAATGGGAGTGGACAGGTGGACAGGTGGACGGTCTTACCTTGACACCGTGGCCCACATCGTCCAGCAGCGTGTAGTCGATGGGCTTGCGGATGTAGCGCACCGGCCGCTCCATGTTCCCCGGGGCGATGATCTTGTGGGTGCGAGAGGTGTTTTTATTGGTGGTCAGGATGCCAATTTCTCGACGGGCCACCTTCT
>OMPJ01016238.1:0-21304 GCA_900312935.1 Carapus acus
TTGCTGTACACCTCCTTCTTCCCTCACAGAGCTCAGGTAGCAGGTGGCTTGGCATCTGGTCAACATGCTGATAAACCCCCAACAAAGCGTATCCAATCATCAATCCAGGACTGTGGTCATAATGAGCTTATATTTTTGGATATGGTAATTTTGCATAAATTAGAGATCACATACGATTATCATTACGACTTTTACGGATGGAAAAGCGCAGTTGCAAATGAGTCTAATGGTAATAGCGCTGTACATTAACACATCAGTGACACGTTCTGACTTTCATCATCAAATGAATATGTTTTGGGCTTGAATTTGGATTGGGTTGTTCACCTGAACACCTTCAAAACCTGATAAATGTAGAAATGCATTTAATTTGATATGTAAAACCATCCAGCGAGCAGTGGATTGACACAAGAGGACAAAGTGTCTTTCATCTTAAAACAAATCAAAACTCATTTGGACTGTCTCTCTCCTTTGAAGGGAAATTAACCACAGTTTTTTTTTAAAAAGGGCCTTTATCACGCCACGCAATCAAAGAAACAACAGTGCCTTGCTGAATATTTTAACATCTACAAAGAAAGTGGATCGGCCATCTGCTTGGCCTCACAAGGCTGGCATAATGACTGAAAATACACATTTTTAGCAGGAGAAAATCGTGTGTTTTAAGAGTATCAAAAGATTTGTAAAAGTATCTCAAAGGGAGGGAAGAAAAATAACAAAATCTGACATGTTTTGTGCGATCCGACTCATATCAAAGCAACGCTCTGCATGAAATGCAGCCATGCCAACATTTTCATATCAAACACTCTAATCCTCACCCAGCGTCCCATGGTTGAAAACACAAATGCTCGCTCTCTCTCTGTCACACACACACTCGCACACGCGCGCATGCACACACTCACACACGCGTGCGCACAGATACTAGCTCGCTCACTGTTCATATTCACTCCGCTCCTCAATCAGTCACACTCGCTATCTCTCCCTTTATTGCGGCAGCGTCTCCTAATTCCCTCTCTCCTCTCCTCTCTTCACACCACTTCCGCACCCTTTTGAAACGTCTGTCAATATTGACTTTATTTATTTAATTGACATCGCCGGTTGCTGACACAGGGACCTTGCATAAACAATGATGCAACGATTTGGAAACTCCGCCTGATGAGTGGGAGACGGCAGTGGAATTAAACAGAAATACTTATTTGTCTCTCCTACCCTCCTATCTTGTCAGTCCACTGGGAGGAGAAGCTTAAGTACTTTGGAGCTGGAGTGTCTGTCTTTCACACATCAAACGATTTGTTTTATCCGGTTCATATCCTCCCCTTCAGACCCTCTGCTGCCTGATAGGGCTTTGATGATGAAATGTAGAGGACATCCATGTATTATATCGGTGCACTTGGCATGCACAGAGGTGTACGCACGAGTGTGTGAGTGTGAGTGTGCCAGAGGAGGAGAGTTTTTGTTTGACCAACAGTGTAATGTCGGACAAGTGTCTGCCTCCAGTAATGCCAATAGCCCACCTTCTTCTCACCACCTGTGACACCTTCAGAGTAGACATTCTCGGTTTTCGACTGACTCTACGCTGAATTACTGGCTGAACTATTAGTGTCAGAGAAGACCAGGGTGACAGACAGCAGGCCACAATGTTTCAGACTGTTGGTGAGTCGTGTCGGTTGAGGCTTGACCAATCAAAAAAGATCTGGGTTGTCAGGCCGGCTATGAAAGTGACAGTGTGGAGTTGTGATGCAGGACATAAAATCCGAATCACCCCACAAAAACGAACCAATTTGAAAACCAGATTATTACCCTTGACTTGAGGGTGGCATGGGCTCAATCTGTATGGGACTTTGTCAGGGTCCTGGTCCAAATCTCAGCACAGACAAAAAAGACAATGAAAAGAGAATGGAGGCAAAATTGGTGGATGGAGGGACTCCAGTTCGCACCATGAACAATGCCTTGGTGCCCTTGAGCAAGGCAACTCACCCCAACCTGCTCAGGGTAGTCCCACATAGTCTTTAACACCCCGACCCTTACATGGTTACTGTGATAATGATTATACTTGCGTGTACTTGCAAGTCTGCACATCATCTCCATGAATGTTGTTGATAATGTGGCAGAGTGTGAATTGCTAAGTGTGACTTGCTCTCTTACTTTTTTAATAGTGGCCAAATGCACATAAGCAGTTATCAGAATATTGCACTATTGCCTATTTAGAACTGTTCTTGTTTTGTGCAACGCATAATTCCTCTTTCGTCATTTCGATTTTTGATCAAGGCTTGTATTTTGGGTGATATACGTAGTTTTAAAATATCATTCATGACAGTAAGCTAAGAACATACTGAACCTTGAGGATGTGATATTCTAGTTTTGCTCTGTTTTAGAAATGCAACAGATTTGGGGTTAGGATGACAGTCCAGTAAGTCCGCCTTACTTTTCCTGAGACGTCCACTCATCGTTGAATATTATCAAATAAGTCGCAGCAGAAATTGTACAGGATGTGTCTTGTAGTGTTCCCCGTGGAGTTCCATTGTTTGACCATGATCTGGGACCTCATCCCTCATGGAAAGCAAAAAGTCTCTTTCTTCTTGGGGAGCATCAAAGCAGCCAGTGTGATAAAACATGTCCTGTTGTGAAAACCTGCTGTTAACATATACAAAACATCCTACCACACACCTTTTTCTCCACAGTTGCCGTGTTCTTGCCTTTTATTGTGCCTTCAAGTCTGCACGGTGGTGTGAAACTTTTCACCTCTGGCTGTGTGTTGTCTCTAATCCTGACAACTTTTGCATTTCTCATGAAACAAATCATCTGACTGTCTGAGCCCCTCTGCACGCAATGCGGTGCTGCAACTTAAAATGGCATTTTTGGAACATCGGATTTCATCTCCTCTATTCATATTTTCTCACCCTTATCACGATGAAAAATGCAAAAGTGGAAACCTATGAGGAAATTTTGAGAGAGGGCAATGTCGAGGAAAGCACAAGGCTGATTATCTTTCAGCAGGTAGGGAATTATTTCATATCGCTGATATTTTTTAACACAAACTTAAAGCTGATAAGTTTAGGAATGTAAGCACTGACAAAAAAACAACATCAAAAATAAAACAAATCAAAAAAGGGATAGTTGGCCCGATTTCTGAAATTTCTACCTTGAATAGGGAAGAATAAGTGTATAATTGCAGACTCCATTTGTTGACATGTAGACGCTCCACCTCGGCCCATTGTGAGATGGTGTGTTGCTCAATCTCAATCCTCTGATCTTCCACCTTCATTTGTTTTTGTGCTGATCTCAGGCAAATAAGCTTTGCTCACATATGGTGTCAGAATTTGGTTATGTCAAACATTTTAATTGTAGATAATTTGCCGATTTATTCTTACTGCTGTTCATATAAACTGCTCTTTTCCTGCCTGATCCCTTCCAACGCCTGGTGTCCAGCGTAGAGGCTTTATGGAATCAATGGTCTGTAGCAGGTTCCACTGTTTAGCTCACTGTCGACTGTTGGAGATAATGGTGATGGCTGCAATTGAACAGCATGAGATTCTAGACGCAATCAGGCTGATCGTATTCTGTCCAAAACTGTGGACAGTGCTAGCAGGCGCCAAGCTAATGGAGCTAACAAAGTTAATGGACAGGTTTGTTTATCTATTTATCTGTTCAAAGCATAGCAGATTTTTGGTGGATTCTGTCATAGGAAAAACACAGCCTGAAATATTTCAACCACTTGGATAGATTACTATTACTAGACTGGTTTTATTATGCTATGCGGCAGGTGGCTAAGATTATTTGCTCAACGCATATTTTGATATTTTAGCTGGCTTGCTTTTCAGGCCAGACTGCATCTGTGCAAGGTCCTTCCATTCTGCATCCACTCTCCAAGATTTCCACAGAGCAGTAGTCTGCATAGCATGGTGCTTGCTGCAGAACCTGCAGCCCTTTGGTTTATGGAACTCTACTTCACTGCGCAGCTGGTGCAGATTGCCGTGCACAACATCTCACCGCGTTAAGTGGACTTAGTCAAGGACAGGTTCTCTTTGTTCCCAGAACCTCCATTTCGAGAATCTCCTTTTCGCTCCCAGGATCTTTCCAGAATCAGACACTTTGTTCCCCTGAACTGCCACTGTGCTAAAGGCAGGATGACAGACATAGTGGTGATTTGAAGATTTGTACGGAATGACGCCTCATCCCTTCCTCTGTTCAGTAAGGAGGTCTTTTCAGTTTGACACCTCTATCACGCTATCTATCTCCTCTGATAGGAGCGTTCATGGCCTGTGGGTGTTTTCATACTGCAACCGAGGTCCCTCCTCAATGTAACGCATCCGTGCAAGGGCTCCTGTTGACCTCTGTTATAATGTGAGACCTCTCAGAGTGTAAAAAGAGAGACAAAAACCAGCTCCTGAATGTAGTATGGACAATTAATACCAACAACAAACACTGTGTGCCGGTAACAATGTTGTGTGTTTGCTGAAGTAAACATGCTGGGGGAGATTTTAACACGAAACTATCAATGACTGAAGACTAAGAGACAGCTGTTCTTTTCAGATGAAGAAAATAAAATCCAAAGTTGTGTCTACTGAGAGCACACTGAGATTGCAGGAGTCTCGAGAGTAATTATACACTCGTGCAAAAGCAACAAACAACAATCACTCCAACTGAAATGACGAATATGTAATGTTCAGCGGTCCGACATCTGAAGAGGAGTGATTGGTGTTTTCATAAGCCTCATCATCATCGCGCATGAATGTAAAAATATTTCAGTTAAATGTCATTCCTCAATGTTCCCTGAACAACACAGCGAAATAATACGACAAATCACAATCAGAAAATAGAACTAGAAAAATAGGGTGCATAATCAGAAATAAGGGAGATGAAATAGCATCTATAATATGCTGGGTCGCTCTTGCCAGGGTTGATACATGTTAAAAGAGCAATCTGGTTAAAAAACCACCCTGCACTTCATCCAGAGTGCCTGACATTCGGGGAGGAACGTCAGAGTCTGAGGGCCCCAGGAACAAACAATTTCCTGTGGTGCTCGGTTCTACATTTCAGCCAGGACTCTGTGGAGAGGGTGGGGCTCGCTGACTGCATCCTGGACAGCTCCCTCCTCTCTAACACCTTCATCACAGAGTGCAGCTCCTCCGCTACAATGTCACAAAGGAGCACTTAGTCAGTTTGTTGAGCCTGTTGGTGTTGGCTACTCTTAAAGCGCTGCAACAGACTCCTGGAACATCCTCATCATTGTCGGGCAAATGCTGTGGGACTTCAGCCGCCCCAGTGTGGTACTGACATGCCTTTGCTAGACTTACAAACTCTTGATTTTTGCATCTGATGTAAATATGGACCATTTAAAAGCACAACAAATTTGAAAATTACGGTGAAAATGAATTTGAAGCGGTTAATGTGCTGAAGGCAACACATTGAAACCGCATCTTATCTGAAAGCTGAATATAGAAATGCAATCTGTTAGTCCCTGCTTCCAGGCAATTAAGATTTAAGACCCTACAATGTTTTCTCTTGCTTGTTACCATTTACAATCACTGGCATAATGATGTGGAACTGATGCTTGTCAATGACGGATTTTAACTGAAAAGTGTGCCTGTTGAAAAATGTGGCCCTCCTATCACGGGCTGTCATTTTCATGATCTGTCCTGTTGATCCTTCTGATGATAGTTCTGGGTGAACTAATTTCTAATTAATTATGAACTTTTCTCCTCTTTTTTTCCTTTCTTTTCTTTGCCTCTGAGCATTTTGTGATCATATCAGCCCCAGCTTGATTGGAACTCTGATGCTGGCGCCTGCTGTTCGTCTTCCTCTGACAGATCCCTACTGTCACAATCTGGCCGATGAGATGGAGAGGATCTCAACACATTATCTCTGTAATTTCATGTCCAAATTTCAACTAATTCCTTGCCTACAAACAGATTGCGGTCCTCCCTGAGTACGACGGTCGCGCCATGCCACCAACTCCTAATTGATTCACAACACAGGTCAGGCCGCTCTCAGTGGATGTAATGAGAGCATTTCATTTTTACGGAATGGTTCACCTTTTTTTCTCGTCTCACTCTTTGTTAGGACTTGATGTGACAGAACAGGTCTGGCTGTACTTCTAAAACCCTAAGAACGCAATCAATCCAGAGTTCTCCTCTGGGAAATGGTTTTTAATCCAGGGGAGGAAACGGCAAGCTGTATCTGGCACTGGAAATAACAACTCATATGTCTCAAAGCTATCACTGTATGAGACACTACATCATGACCATGAGTCAGACTCCAACTAAACCTGCATGGCCTGAAGCCACTTCATGTGTCACCACAGCAGACTGGAAATATCACAGCGCCGTACCCCTGCCACTGACGTACGGCGGCATGACAAAGAGGCAGTGTTCTAGACGTGCACGAAATTGCAAAACATCTGTAGCTCGTCACATTGTAACAGCGGCGGTATAACACTTCCTCAGCTACCTCTCTCCCCGCTCTCGCTCTCTCTCTCTCTCTCTCTCTCTCTTTCTCTCTCTCTCTCTCTCTGTCTCCCTCCCTCTCTTTTCCCCTCCCCCCTGCCATCGCCCCTCTCAGCCACATTCTTCCATCCCTGTTTCTGTCAAAAGCCAGTGATCAAACGCGGCCCGGTTAGATTTATAGAGTTCCATTGTGCTGGAGCAACAATTGCATTTTGTCCCCTACTCTACCACTTCCCTTGCTTTACCCTATCTTTTTTTCTTTTTTTTCGCAGTCATTGCACATCTGTCTCTCCCCACTGCCCTCTCGGGTGAACACACTGTACGAATTTATCTGTAAAAGACGTTCAAACTTCAGCGCCATGTGAGCAAAACAGGTTTTGGCAGGGAAAAAGAGGGCAGGTTGGTACTCTCCCAAATCACTCCTTGATTGATTGACCCCAGCTGCCACAGGTTACGTGACAGATCGTGTTTTCAGTTTGTTGGGCTTGGCTCAAAAACCACTCCAATTTGTCAGTGGGATGCAGGTTAATTAAACAAGCAACATGTTAACTCTTATGAGCCAAACAAAGATGTCTCAGAATATTAATCAAACCAAGACAAGCTATTTGAATACAAGAGGGGTCACAATGCCACATGAGTTCAGGCCACTTCATAGACAAAAAATGACATTTTGCCTGACTGTCTGTGAGATTCTGTATTTTGATTGAGACGTTTGAAGCAAAGGAAAATGAATGTAGAAAAAATGGAATTATAGACGTAGCCTACCAAAGAAAGAGAGAGGGACAGAGAAAGAGAGAAGTGAGAGACTTGTGAGACTGATGGTAAAATGTAGGTGAAAATCAATCAATCCCTTGATTCCCTGGGAGTAACCATGGTAGCCCGCCCTCATAGAAAGCTGTGCCGTGTTCACTATTTGCCACGAAATGTAGATTTCATTATTCCCCTGTGTCTCTGCACAACAAGCAAATGGTGGGCAACACAGCCTTGTCTAAAAGAAAAGCAATTTGGAAAAGAATGTGAAACGTTTTCAATGTGGAAAGGCTTACAGAGGCCAAACTGCAATTGCTTTTTTTTCTCTTTTTTTGGTTGTCTGTGAATGACTTTTGAATGAGGAGGGTGACGTCAAAGCACAGTGACAGAGCAAAATGACAAAAATAATCTCTGTCTTGATCTGCAGGTGTGTGTGAATGCCTCTGCTTTAGTTAAAAGATGTTTTGCTTTGGCTGCTGCGGTTCTGCATTCAAGCACTTTTGAATGGGAGCATCCTAAGGCATTGAAATTGAAAACAAAACGGAAAAAACATTTTCCTGACCCCATGCCAGGACGTTAACACTTTAAACCTTTGGACAACCGAAATTTTGACATTTTTGCCTCTTTTTCCACCTTTCCACATCACAAGAAAACAGTACAACATCGGTCCCTGATTCTGGCCCAAAGTGTGGATATGGAGGGAACTGTTGCGGTGGTGATGAAACACAAAAGCGCGTCCTAGGAAGCTGTAAAGAAATATATTCCCACCAGCCTCAATCAGTGCCAAAAATGGGACTCTCCTCATTACCGCTCTGTGTGACGTGTGTGTGTTTCCTGCCGTGGCAGTGAGCTGCCATCTTAAGCTGTCATTGCCGAAAAGATATGGGACAAATCTTACCCTTTAATCACAAACCATCACATCCTCTTTAATCAACTCAAACTGTTCATGCCATGTCACTCCTCACTGCCTTTTAGACCTTGTATGTCTGAGGAGTTCCTCACTGCTATCCCTCCATCTCTTCCCCATTAAAAATAAAATCCTGTATTGTGAGTACAGTGGGCACTGAGAAAACCTGGGAGAAAAATATGGAATTCAGGTGTGGGATTTTCAACAGTTTTCAATGTGTTGGTTTTGCTGTGGCGTACAGAAAATATTCCAATAAATAAGTAAGTACTTGGAACTATGACTGCACTCAGTTTGTGGCCTCATATTTCCAGAGGAGGTGATGTTCCACAAAAGAAGGGATTTAGCAAATACTTCTAAATTTCTATGTTTGTATGTAAATAATAGTCTGACATACTTTTTGCCTTTGTGATGATCTTCTAAGTGACAATGTGTCCGACACATCTCACCTCTTCCTTAAACCATGAAGTTAGGAAATGTAAACTTTTTTAGGATTTAATCCAGCCTGATGTTTTTTTGGCCTTGTAAAACTTTCTTGGGGAGGCAAATCATTGTTTTTATTAAGGGTCGATAAGTGTATGTAAGTACACTCTCAATTTCTGATGCAGACAAAGTGTCTCTAGCGGTGGTAGTAGTGGAGCTGGGGCATCTCCTTGCTATATTCAAGACCCAGCTGCCCACACATGATTAAAATCTCACCAGTTGGTGACCTCCTCCCTAAAGATCATGTGAAATTTCCATAAGTGGACCAGGGCCCTAATCTCCACTCACACCTTCAAAAAAAAAGGAGAAAAAAAGATTCAGTTCAGTCCAACAAGCATTTAAATGATAATTAATATTTAAGCTGCCAATTGTAATCGCAACCCAAAAAGAGAGAACTTGGTCCGTTCCATACTATTCTACAGAGGGCGAACGAAACCTCCGCCCCAAGTCTGATAGGCAGGTTACTCTGAGGCACCATGAATAACAACTACCCATGGAAAACACACTGGCCCCACTCAAGTCGGTGTCAGGAAGTCAAGTGGGTTTTGTGTTATCTCTTCGTACTTTCAGCCGCCTATTAGCATAGCTATTCAAACAGCACGGCCCGTGGCCCACAATGGGAATTGAATGGGGAAGCCAATCTCTCTCTCTTATTTCCCCCGTTATGTCTTTCACTCTTCAGTCTTTCTCTCCACTCTCCTTGCTCCCTCATTCCTAACTAATCCCTTAAGTCCATAGGGGAGTTGGAAGTCGTTGAGTTCTGAAGTAGCTTTTTGTCTTTCAGATTTGTATTATGGAAGGAAAAAGTCCACCTGCTCCCAAAGAATTTCAAAATGGTTCCATGAGTGGCCTCTGTGTGTGTGTATGTGTTTCTTGTAGTTCAGGAGCGCTTATGTATGTATTTATGTGTATGAGCATTTTCTGTTCGAGATTTCAATCGTTAGAAAGACTCTCCACACAATGTGCAATGAGGTTAGACTTACTAAATATGTGCAACATGAGAAGCTCTGGTTTCCTTTTCTAAATTTCACTATACACAAAGAGAACGCTTCAAATCTAATTATTTGACTGTAGTGGGCAAATTCTATTTAGCAAACGTGATCAAAAAAAGTAAGAATACAGGGTCAGATTCTTAAAAGAAGACTTTGTGTGCTATTACCTGTGCTAAGATAGTGCCAGACTTTTGTTGCTTGTTGTGTTTTAATATCTGCAGTCAAGTGTGATGCAATATACAGTGGAGATTGTATTGTATGGGTAGATGCCTGTTCATTGAATTCATGTTCTGTGTCACAGATGGGGTTTATGGAGAGGATCCAAAAGTAGTGACAGGAAGAAAACCAACGTTAAACGAATTCAATAAGGAATCTCAGAGCCAGAAGCAAACATAGAGGAGTCAACACAGAAAAGTGGAGTAAGTTGTACAATCATCGATTGAAAGTAAAGGGACACTCATATTGTATTGACAATCATACACAAGAGGGCACAAATATAACAAAGCAACAGAACTGAGAACTCGAAACCCAACGCACGACAAGCTGATAATTCTAGCAAATTTTACAAAAATGCAAGTAAAGGAAGACAGACAAAGGAGGCAAGTGGCAGGGAGAACACAATCACAAAAGCAAAGGGTCACAGGTGAGGACATGTATTAAAAGGAAGTACGTCAGTAAGACTGAAGAGAGTCTTGGCATAACAGTGAATGAAAACCACCTTGAAGCAGAGGAGGCAGGCGTGCACCATGGACGTTTGGTAAATAATGAACCATTATTCATGTCATTAACTGAAAAAGCATTTGTATTTAATCCCTTGCAGCACATGGTGTCCAATTTGGTTAAAATTATTTACACATGCACAACCAATGCTAAACCAATTGAAGAGAACAAATCAATGAAAACACAGCATGTACACGGACTTATGTGCGAGGAGATAATTCACTTTTTAGGTGCTGCTGACTTCTGTTCCTCACCACATTTGTCTACTGGGCTGAAACGCTCGCTGCACTTCGGCTGTCTTCCCGCACAATCTGCATTTCACTGTTGCGGTATCATATCGATCTTCTCCTTCACTTTCCTCTGTGCCCCTGATGGCTTCTCAATAAGTGTATAGATTTGTGATTGATTTTACCATAGGATGTCTCCTTACAGTCATTATTAGAGAATTTGCAGGGGCCATAATAGGATCTGATGGCTGTGAGTGTTCACAAATCACCTTCTCATTGAACTGAAACTGGAATCAGGAGTTTTCAGCACCTTAGGTGAGAAGATTGTGAGGGATAGTGCATCGCTAAACAAATTTTGTTATTTTTGACACCATTTTACATGAATACCCGTAAGGCTCACAGTTTATTTGTTTTTTTTTCTCTCTTTTTTTCCCAAAGCAATGACTTTCTAAAGGCAAATATAGCAAAACCATTTATAGCGAAAGTTGAACATTCCAACCCCTCCATTCTTTAAACCATGGCTCCATAATTCGTTTTCTCCCCCTCTCTCCCTCTCTGGGTTCTTGTGGTCTCCTATTCTTCCTCTCTAAATCCTCTATTCCACCGCAATCCACTCATCCGTCCCTCTGTCCCTCTCCAGCCAATGCCATGACCTTTTTAGCAGCTGCTTAAACAGATTAGCTGTTATTAAGAGCTATGCACTGCTGATGACTCTTTCATGAGGTTGGGCTTCAGTCCCATGGGTGAGGAAGATTGGAGAAAGAAATGGGGGGAGCGTTTGGATGCATGTAAGAGGGTGGGAGGAGGAGGGAGAGGCAGCGGCCAGGCAGGTGGCGGAGGAGAGAGAAAAAAGGAGAAAACGCACCAGCAGGTAATAGAACATTCAAAGGTAAATGTGGACGCTGAAAATAACGAGACAACACCATATGCAACCCAATCATTTGGGTTTTATCTGCAATTTTAGCTTTAAATGCAGTTACAAGTCAGGGGCCACTTTTCTCTGATTTATCCAGCCCAGCCATTGTGTGCGTCCTCCATAGGTGAATTTCACACCAGGCTCCAAGTGCCTGCTGGTGACAGAACATCTTTGTGTATTGGAACCACTTCCTGTGATGGCGAACTTTGATTGTGCACTTTTCCGAGTTCTGATAGAGGCAGCGTGTCCTTTGAAATACTTTTTTTTTCATTGTGAGTGGCTCAGCAGAAATCCCCCTGGATCTCCATATCCATGTAAATCAGCGGAGCACTTTTCTTTTTCCCCTTCTCTCTTTTTATGATTAGTCCTCTTCTCGGAAGCCGACGTCACAAAGCACCTTGTTTTTTACAAGCAGAAAAGGCAATCAAAGAATTATCATGAATGGCAGACATCTCCCAGTGGGATGAGTGAAGCTTAATATAACCAAAAAGCAATATTTGTGCTGCTGTTTTTGCTGGGGTTTTTTTCACTCCAATGGCAGATTCGCCTAATGCTAACCAGTTCTAATATTAACAACATACTCACTTTTAATTAAACAGACAAAAGGGCATTGAGAGAAAACCACAAGAATCAAGTAAGGAAACCAGAATGACGCCACCTTGCAAAATAGCTCAGGATTAAAGTAACTTGAAGGACATTACCGGAACACCAATGTGTGTTCTTGCCAAAACAGAATTTGTAATGCACCAAGTAAATAAGCTCTCCTTAGGGGCAACTTAGTAAGAGCAATAACACTGCTCCTATAATGAAACAAAAACCTAGGTAGGCAAAATGTGCCTGAGAGGACCAGAACATAATTAACTCCTGTCTCTGTCTGGAAAGAGCGATTAATATTTCTCTCTTTTATCTTCCCAGAACTTTCATTCCGGTCCGTGAAACAGCCTACGATAGATCAGATGCTATGTTTTGGCCCAATTGTCAAATATATTGTCATCTCTCAACTCAATTAAACTCTAGACCATGAAAGCATCTCTGAACCCTGTTCAAAAACTCCCTCGCACCATCACACAGATGCACATACAATTACAAGCTCATGCACATGTAAGCTTCCCTCTATAAATTGAAAGAAAAGAACAGTCTCATTCCAGTCACTGTTTTTATTGATCCCAAAACGTAATTAGTGAGAGTTATTATAAACAGAACATGATCTGTGTTGGTTTCAGACACAGTGTCACATTTAAAACTCGTTTCTAATTCCCGGCTTGTCACGACTAAATGTAATAATCATTAAGAAAAAAAAAAGAAGAAAAAAAAAAGAATCTGCTCCTCGCTCTTCACTCCTTGATAGCTTGTTTTGCAGCTTCTCTGTGCCTCCTTTTTTTTTCCAGAGCCAACAATCATTTACTATTCTGATGAAACAAAAATGGAAAAGGAAGAACTCAAGGTCACATTTCATCAATTGCTCTCGTGTGCCAGAGCATATTTCTTTCTTAAAACACTTTGACATTTCTGTTATAGAACATTTTCCCCACCATCCCAGATGAATTATGCCAGTCAATCCGCTGTGTGTGTGTGTGTGTGTGTGTGTGTGTGTGTGTGTGTGTGTGTGTGTGTGTGTGTGCCTACCTGCTACCTTTTGAGAGAGTGTGATGTACAATCTAGTAAATTGAACCAGCATGGGGATTGGACTATCAATGGATCAATAAATTGATATACAGTGTTGGTTATGAGCTCTGACACTGTCTGTCAGGAGGTGTATGTCATTGTTTTATGGACTGAATTTATCGTATTTTTATGTTTTCATCCAATATATCTCATCCCACCGGACGCAATTAACATTTACTGACATTCTAATGAGCACCCCTCGGTCCTCTGTGATTCCATAATCATTGAGACTTACCTCAAAAAAAAGAAAAAAAGAAAAAAGGAGAGTACTGAGAAGATTTCCCAACTCAACACAACTTACTCCAACCAAGAAACAACTGGTTTTTGTGGGGCTTGTTGGCTTGGTGGTAAATGCTGTAAAAATAAAAACTTGTTGTTGTTGTTGTCGTTGTCGTTGTTGTTTTCACTCTGTTATAACCTCTTGTCACACTTAAAGCAAAGCACATGTCAAAATGTTCTTTCGATACGTCTTCAAAAAGCTACTATCTGGTTGGAGATGCGGTGCAAGTACACACATATCCTTATGAAGCAAGGAGCTCGACTTGTCAGAGAGGTGTTTCTAATTATCTCATTGCTGAGGCGCAGATTAAAATCAGTCCATGTCCACAGGCGACAGCAAATCAGAAAGAAGCAGTGGTCATTGATGTGACAGGCCTCCTGCCAGAGGGGCTATGTGGCCAGATTTACCCCCTCACTCTGACAACTGTAAAAGGTATCGCACATATTGTTATAATGAGGACCAGACTGGCAGTCCTCTGTGCCCTTCACTCTGAGTTGGCAAAGGAGAAAGGTAGGCACAGAACGGGGTGGAGCTCAGTAGGCAGCATAGCAGCGCGTGTGTCTGTGTTCAAAAGGACCGACAAAGTGATCGTCAACTGCTACAGAAAAAGATGTTTGTGTGGGTTAACGTTCGTGAATAAAAGTAAAAGCTGAACAAGAACGTGTCGTATGTTGGATGCATTTCAAATGCCTCAAGTTGAAGCTGCAACTGTACAAAGAAACTTTCCTTTGCAGATTTGCCCAAGTGGGACAGTGTAATTGCAGATTTCAGCTCTGCGTGCCATCCTGAAACATTGCCAATAGTTTCACATGGCATTGGCCATGCTGTGGTAAATCAGGTTACAGCCTTTAGTATTTTCCTCCATTTCAAATAATGTTAACTGGATTTACCTGTTGGTGATTCCCCTAACATACACATTGTTGTCGAAATTTGCATCTTCTCTGTGTTCACTTCTTGTTTTATTTTGTAGCAGGAATTAAACTTCCTGTTTGTTGATTGCTGTCCCCTCCCTAATCAGTTTCACCTGTTCCAATTGGGTGGTCTCTACCTACGTATACATACCACAAGGCTTGTCCCAGGCTTCTCCTGTTTCAGCTCATGGCCTCCTTTCTTCGCAGCGCATACCCAGTAAGTCCTCCCCTCTTTTGTAGTTTCATCTCTCATGGTGCAAGGTTAAGTGTTTCAGCAAGTGTACCAACATTGTTGAGTGAACATTCATTCATTCAAAAAAAAAACAAAAACCTAACCAAAACTCAAACAAGTAAAAACAAAGTTAAGAAAAGTTTCAAGCACCATTTGCAAACATCCTCAATTGCCTAAGAAATGGTTACAACTTGATGGCCAGGGAGAAAATGAGATGGATGACCCAGCCAGAATTCTTTGATTTAATTGTTTTACAAAGTGTATGAGATCAGGGTGATGCTACCAACTGGCTATGAGCTTGTGAATGTAGGTAGGTAGCGAGCTAGCTAGCTCGGTACCTAGGTACACTATTTATCCATTGATAAACTAATTTTATGTCCCAGTCGCTCAAAGAATTGAACAGAAACAAAGGCAGGAGAGAATTAAACTGATCATCTCAGATATTCTGAATACTTCTGTATAATAGCAGTTATGGTCTGTCCAATAACTTCTGGTGATGTCTGATATGAGTCAGTGTCTTTTTCAGACCAAGTCTTTGTGTTGCAGGTTTATTTGCATAGAAAAACAGCAACTGCTAATTCAAGAATATTGGCACCAAGTCTCTCAGGTTGCTACGGTGTTGGAGAACCATGCCTCCACTGATTTGACTCACTGAAAATGCAATAGCACCATTTTCAAATTAATTTGGTACAATTTGTAAATAGTGTTCCTCAAAGCCACCTTCAACATTTGTATTCTGTTAAATGCTTGTATGTTGACAAGCCAGTAATGTATGCAACTGAAAAATTCATTTTTGTGTTTGTAATTCAAATAATAATCACATAAATGTTCCCACTGTTCATTCTGCTTGTAATTGTGTGGATAAACAATAGCCACACAAATCCTAGTTTTCCAGCTATCCCTATATTGGTGTATGTTCCTCCATCGAATAATCTATTAGTCACACGAATTTAAAGACAGCAAACACAATTGATTAAACTCTTCTCATATTCTTCTCCTACCAGAAGCAATACTCTCCTGCCAACTGTCGCACAAATTAAAGGCTGTTTCCAAGTCTCATTGCACACGATGTTGAACTGAACTCTGATCCAATGTGGTGTTTTACATATGGAGCGATATTACAGGGTCAAATGAAAAAAAACTGCCCAAGTCCTCTTTCAGTCGGCCACCAAATTCTATTCAAAAGTCCAAGAAAAATAATCTTTGGTTGTTATAATAGCAGCCTGCCTCTCAATGGAAGAAGACGGCTAACTTTCTTGTACCAAGGAAAATAATATGAAGGTCAGGAATTTCATCTGAAGTGGCAGATTCACAATTCTTTTTATTCTTGTGATAATCATTGTGGATGTGATAGTTTTAAAAAATAAAGAGGAAGAAATGAGGCGGCTATTCTGACATCTCCACTCCCCACAGCCAAATAGCAAATTGATAGGGAGGAGAACAAAGTTGGAAATATTAACATTCACATTAGTATTGTCAATAAAGTGTTGCAAAACCTCACCCAGTCTCCAGGCGCATAATCAAACCGCATGGTCAGTAAGTTGTTTTCCTTCTTGACTCTGCAAGTAATTCTCAACGATCCTTCATTTGTGTGTTGATGAATGCAGACAAAATTGCTCTCAACCACCATCACCATCACTACAAATTTTACTATTACTAGTAATATGTAACGCTGAGAGGTTAACTGAGCTTTGGCTCCCTCCTCCTCTGCCCCATCAATGCCCCCAGGCCCTGTATCATCTCTTATTCTGTCTTCAAAAGTCTGTTTTCCCACTCCCTCCGCTGGCCTTGTGAAGGGTTGATTTTCCTCCTGTATGTGTGGGTGATGGACTTTGACGTCTCGGGACGATGTGACCTGTGACTCTCCCAAAAACGTAATCATATAATATGGTTAAATGTGCCACCTTTGTGTCGTGGTGACAAAAGCCACGCTCCCTTCATCCCGTTGCTCTCTTCCTCTCCTTGTCTGAAATAATCTGCCCTTTGGACTAACTCGAAGCTAAAAGCAGAGCTCCGTTAAGGACAGAGGTTTTCTGTGCTCATGTACAGAATGTGAGTGTGTGTTTGTTTGCACATGTGTGTATTTACATGGATGCATATGCATGAGCGCAATGTATGGCAACAATGAACAGAAATATTGCTGTTTTCTTTGAAAATCTAACGTCCTCTTAATGAGAGGTATCTGATAGCCTTTGTTTTTTGAGAATCTATCAGTTTTAGTCAATGTCGTCCCAGGTGTTTGCCAGTATTTATTTAGCAATTTCTATAATGGAATATGGAGATATCTTATCTTTCTAATCGAAGGTGTCACCTGTCTGCAGAATTAATCTGTTCAATAAAATTGTGAGTGTGTGTTTGGGTGGGATTGAGGTGGTGTGTCTGTGGTGTGTGTAAAAGCACATGAGCCAGGACACACACTCTCTGTCTGTGACTAAATGGAAATGTCACTTGTGGATGAGAGAACAGAAAAACGTGAGGTTCTCCGCCGCGGCAGATGTCGAAGGAAGGGTCAGGGTTTTGGAGATGACAAAGACGGGGGGGTGGGGGATAACTCGGTTTCCATCGCCACAAATTTGTCAACTCAACTGAATATATTCACTTTTCTATTTGTGTGTGTCAATCCGTTCCTCACATGTCATATTCTTGACTAGGAGATGACTTAATTACATTTTCATCAGGCATCGATGGCAAAGTTCAGATTTTGAAAGGTGAATCGAAGCTGGAAAAAACGCAAAAAAGAAATACCACACCAATTGGAAACATGATTGCAAAACACAATACCCGTCAGTTGCACACTTCAATGCAGCACGGGGCCGAGTTTCGACAAAGCCCTGTAATGACCACGATGATCAAGCCTGTCCTTGTGCACCAAATTTTCATGAAGAGGGAGAAAATTCAGTGGGGGCTATTTGCGCGTACAACGCCACAATGAATCTGCGTCACTGCTAAACGTGGGCAGGATAAAGTGCCGAATGTGCAGGGCGACGGTTGCTGCAGGAGTTTGGCGAATGTGGCTACTCTTTTATCACTTGCTGAATTGGTGACACTGCCAAAGTTGATCGTTGGATACGGGGATTGGGGACTCCCACTGATACTCCCAGTGATGTGTGTGGCAATTAGGACTTAGTCTGGCAGTCGTGGTGGAAAGGAGGGTGGGGTGGGACGCGCATGGCTGTCAAATGGACTAACCCCCACGAGTGGACACGTCTGATCTCTTGGGAGACTGGGAGGATGGACAGTCATGAGGGTTGGGGTGGAGTTGGGGTACATACAGTAACATAAATCCTCACCAAGGAAGAATTATACCATTGAGCAACCCACCATGACTGTCTATCCTTTAGCCTCAGCAGAGATCAGACGTGACTGCTAGTGGGGATTAGCCAATTTGACAGCCGTGAATGCGTTGTCACGCATACACACCCGTACACACACACACACACACTTTGATCTGATGTGTAGATGCTTTATGTAAGGGCAAATGAGTGACAGGACTGACGGACAATAAAAAGAAAAGTAAACAACTGTTTCCTCAAAGTGTTAGACATAAGACAAGGTTATCATTAGAGCATCACTTGACGTTTTGGAGGGGGTGACTGGTGCGTGATTGGCAGATGTCTTAATTTATTCTTTTTTTTCCCTGGACAAAAAGCCAGAAGATTTCTGCAATCAGAGGGTAAACAGGGGCAACCCTGAGGGTGCAGTTGACTCGTGACTGCTCTCTGAGGTGGTGTCTAGAATAGAGGGTACCCCCCCACACACTCACACACCCCATCCCCACTTATCAAATTATTACTCTGTTGGCCTGACAGTGCAGGAGCTCGGCTGGCAGTCTGTTTGATTATCGCTCTTATTGACCGCAGGCATTTTGTGCTTAATTACACCTAACTTGGAGGTTGATCTTTGTCTGATTACTCAAGCTGTCTGTTTTCCCATAATCGCTGACTTGCATATCGACCTATTTTTTTGGATGTTTTTTGGCAGAGATTTGTTATGGAGCCTTATCTGTGTGTAAACATCTCTGTTTGGAGGTTGGTCTGGGTGTGATTATTGATAGTTTGCCGGCTTGTGTGGATGCGATTGCTCTTGCCTGGCAGGCAAGTGTTATAATAATGTGTGCCCTCTAGAAGTGGTGTTTATTTTTGTCAACATTCCAATTACATCAGACCAATCAGTGTGGTCACAGCCCAGTCGTCTCATCTCCTCATATCAGCTGTGTCAACATCCGCTATCATCTGTGGTTGTCACACCAATTGTAAGTCTATCGCTCAATCATATGGTTATGTTGATTATATTCATATTATACCAGGTGAAAACAACAGCAAAATAGCTCTTGTACATGCTTAATTTTCTGGAAACATTAAAATTGTTGGTAGGTCGGTGGGTAGATACTTTGTTGTTCAATCGATCTGGTGGAACAACAAAAATAAAATTAAAATAAGATATTAACACAATGTTTTGGTCTGGTAATGTTTAATTCGTCTTTTTTTTACCCATACATATATGGCACCTGTCACAAATCTCATGTGACAGGAGAAATCCGTAACATATCTGTGCCTCAGATTCAAAACTGTACTAGCATAATTGATAAACTGTAATTGGATTATTGTGAGTGTCATTCTCTCCTCTGCATTTATTCTATTGTTTGTGTTGATTAAGTTTTTTCAGTTAAGTGATTGCTCCCCTGGAGTAGCAGACACTGGCAACTCAAGGCAGTTTTTTACTATGGTATTTACCATTTCATTCATTTTGAAATGATGACTTAATGTGCTGTGGAAGTGGGGGTAAATTAAGTGTTTGGAAACGTAAATTCAAAACCAGGATATAACCCATAAATCTTATGCTGCCCATGTAAGAGTGGCAATAACTGCAATGGAGGCTGCCCAGTTAGGGGGAATAGCATCCGGTATTGTTTTAATCCTGTCAGGAGCTCGTCTAATCTCTTGTTGTGAACATCACAGAAACGTGCTGGTGTTTTGTGTTTTTGCTCCTGGGGCTAATCCCTGATTTAGCAGCCTTTAAGGCCAACGTGGTACAGAGGCTATCGCACCGGCAACAGGACAAAGGGACCTGTATCTGACAGGCAACACAAGTCATACAACGCCAAGCATGTGGCGAGAACTATCACTTCTTTTACATCGAAAAACTGATACAGTTCATCATAAACCCAAATACGAGGGTGGAAAACAAGCATCCCTCTGGTGAGATACCAACACACAGATGTTAAACCAGTGCACACCAAGCATAATCCTTATTATGCAGCTAAAGGCTTAAGATAAAGGGTTTGAAGGTTAAGATAAGAGGATAAAGTACATTTGGGAATGACAAATATTCTCTTGTTTAGGAAATTCCTGATTAAAATGAGACAGATTTAGAACGGGAAGGGAAAAAAGAAAAACAGCTTGACACATCACATGAAGAAAACCACCCTGACAGATGTGTTCTCATTTTGTGAATCACATTTTTATCAATTCAATGGATGTACTCTAAAAACACAAACATATTTTTATATGTGAAAGCAGAGTTGTGCAGTAGAAACATGGTGAGCCAACATCTCAGAGGCCGATGAATGACATCTTCTGGGGGCAAGGAGGTGGTGTTGCCCCCTGGGCTCCTAATTGAGTAACGGACTGTTCTTAAAGAAACTGGGGGATGAGTCAAACGAAAAGAGGCAGTGGTCCTCTCGATTATTAGAATAAATCAATTTTTCCATCCACAGGGGGTGACAGGTGTCGACACATACGCACGTTGTGACGGTCATTTCTGCTGGCCGATCTCCCCATTTCCTGTGTGATGGCTCAGTTCATTATACTCCTTCGATTCCTGCAGTGCCTAAGTGAGGCGCTACTTTGACGGAATTCCTGTCTCGTACTCTGCGACTGTCTCAGATTGCAGGTCAAATTACGTCACTAATTGGTCCCCCAGCTAATGCAACAGGGAAAAAAGAAGATTTCAATCTCGTATCCCGACGCCATGATACAACTGCACACATTTAGCTGTCAATTATTCACGCAGATGGATAATGAGCCAGGTTTTAAACACAGCCTGATCACTGCTCATCATTTGCAGCTGTATATTCCTGTATTTAATTTCAGAATCTTTTGCATGTGTGTATGCACACACGTACATGCACGTGCATGCACACACATGCATGCAGTCATGCACACGCACACACACTTATCAGAGTTTGCAGTCTCTCACGATCGATAATGGGTCTCTAATTCATGCTAAATCACATTAACGGCAACATTTGCCGCGATACTATGCATTACTACAAGAGCAATCGAGACGCGGTGTTGTACCTGGGCACGCATTTTCCTTCGTGGTTAATAGGCGACAGACGAATGCACTCAGCTCCTTCAAATTTTCACTGCAAATTCCATTAGCTGTTTTTTTCCCTCCTCTCTCTTTATATTACAATTGAGAATGGGAGTGATGGAGCAAAATCAAGAATGACGGAGGGAGAGAGACAGGGTTTGGGGGGATTGGTGGACAGGGGTTTCAGAGTGTGGAAGCCTGTTGGGGTGGGGGGTACTCGTCCACGCAATTGGTCTAAGGCTTCAGTCAATTGTTACCCTTCAATAGGTCACAAAAATCTGAGCAGAGAAATACGAATTTCTTTCACGTCAGACTTTTGTCAGTTTTGTATTTTAGATCCCAAAATCCCAAAATATTGGATCAAAACTGACCCAATGGTAAACAGCTGACATAAATGAAATCAGTATGTAAACAACGTGGCAGATTGTTACATTTCAATAAAAAAAAAAAAAAAAAAATGGAATGATTT
>OMPJ01016238.1:23130-46185 GCA_900312935.1 Carapus acus
GAACAGACATAACCTCTAAAGTTTGTATTCAAAGATACTGTAATCTTTATCAAACACAGGAAATATGTCTGTGCAACTGGTTTCCGGGTTTCACATCTTCACTCTTGATTTTAGCTCAGCCGTTCATTTTTACATGCAATAAGGTGACAGTGCAACAGCAATAGCATTCTTTGACGTTTTGTTGGGAGCAGGGAAGTCATTTTGGGATTGCAGAAAGTTTTCACATGCAGACGTAAATTAGTGCAAAAAGATCACTTTGCTATCAACTGCCATAAGCCTTGAATGTGTTTACCTATTCATCAGTACATAAATACTCACTCTGAGACTTTGTGGCACGTGATTGTAGCATTTAGAGATGCAATCTTAAAAATTGCAACATATCAATGTGTAAAGTGCAAAACAAGTAAATATCATTATGGAAGCTTTATTTAATGGTGAAAAGTTATTAAACTTATTAAGGGTGCAGAATCGTCGGTTTCATGTGTTCATGTTCGTTGTCACACTTTGTCAAGGTGTGCATCACGAGTTATGTGGCAACAACTTAGTTATTTATTTGTTTTGGGGGTGGGAGGTTGTTTTGTCACATTTCCTCTGAAAATTTGAGATGTATCCCACTATGTATATTACATTTCTAGTTTGCCAGTGATGATTTTGGTAAGGTATAAATATTCCCCAAAAAAAGGAAAACGCCTGCATATTATTTCTCACAAAAAGTCCTAGAAATTCTGAGAGTTCCTTACAAACTGTGCCACAGACGAGCAGGAATCAGATCCCAGGAGCAGGGAGCCTATCATTGATTAGTAAGTAAAACTATGTAAGGATGAAAGATGCTGCTGTAAATTGTCCCCTTGGCTGATGGCAAATAGTGCATTTACTTGTTATGTAATGCAGGTCAAGGAAAGACTGCTTCTCACAGGCTACGTGACTCCCATCAGCAACCAAGTCGCAACACTCATCAACATCAACACATCCCACCCGATGGGTCCATATGTTGTATAATATGAGGTGTGTAGTCTGTGTAGGTTTCAACATGTTGCGAATTTGTTTGTTTTGTGACAAAGTGTGAGCACGTGTCTATATATAAATAGTCCCGCTGCAAACTACCAATGTCTTGCAATTTTCTTGTCTGTACAAACACAAGTGGAGAAATGAAGAGTTAACTGACATTATCATGGCTTCAAGGGACAAATTACACGGCTACTAAATCTTATCACCAACCTTATCTTGTCTTAAATGTAGGAGTCCAAATATGGAGAGGTACTTGGGGTCCGAAATAATCAAAGCCAAATACATTGAAGTGGAATAATATATATTCACCATTGAGGGGAATGACGGAGGTAATCATGGCTGTTTTACAAGTTTAGCTCAGAGGTGTTGGGATGAAAAACAACCTATTGAGAAAAGCAAAGTAAAAATAAAATCTGTAATGCATTAAAAGACATTTCAACCTGTTTGCTCCAGTTAAAAAGGTTTGTGGCATCAACAAATCTGTCCGAAGGCTCCATTTCACAGCCTGAGCTCCTGAGCCTGGTCGGTGGTACAGGCCCTGGATAGGCAGACAAACAGCTGATCAGGGATTCTCTGGTTGTCTTGTGTCTTACTTTTACACAATGATCATAGTTGTGTGATCCATATGGAAGATAAGAAAGCCCTATTGACTGGCATCAACTTTTTAGAATCTTTCTATTCTGGGTTGATGCACTCATGCTCGTCACGGCAAGAACTGTCCCCTGTTGTGGGTGCAAGAAGACGTGTGTCAGCACAAAGGACACATAATGGGAATAAATGGCTTTGCAGGTCACATACTAACATGTAAATGAACACCAGCAACTGAAATCAATACCAAACATTACAAACACATGCAGTTTCATGATAAATGCTCATCACTTAATTTGTTTCTGTACTATCACTATGTCAACACTCTTCAACAAACCTCAGCAAATCTGCATGATAAGAAATGTATGCAGGTTTGCTCATTCTTGATTCCAACAAGTCAAATCATGATTTTGACTTTGTTGTGGTCTTAGCAAATGAGTGATGTCTGTGCTGATGCAAACAACACAAATACTACTCCTGACACTCCGTAAATGAGCTGATGGACAGCAGTAAACTAGTTTACAAGCAATACCTCCCCTTGTAAAGCACCTGGCCGGCTTTTTGCTTACTCAGCCTTCTCTTTCCGGTGTAAACAGGAAGTGGGAGGGATTTAATCAATTTAGTGCCGACATAAAAGAGGGAGAAATATTCTAAGGCCCAAGCGAGACAGAAATGAGTTGATTAAAATGAAACAATATATAAACATAGTCACCATACAACATTCTCGCTTTGTCAGTGTCCCCACACAGCAGCCCGCTGCCCCATTCACTATACATGACAATCAAATAAAGCCGGGTGTCCTCAGCTTCTCAACACACCTAAAAACAATGAAACGGACTGTTAAACCATTGCCTGCATTGTTTATGCACTCTATTCATTATGAAGCAGCCTATCACTTTTTTTCTTCTACAGTCAGCAAAACGAGAGTTGGTATACTATACTATTAACTTTGGGAATTATGCCCGTGCTCCTTAATGCTCATGATTTATTTTTCCATCTGATCCTACTCTGTATAACTACCTCATGGTGCAATGCTTCAGTAAACCGCTGCACATTCACCATCTGCCCCTGCAGCTGCAATAATACTGCTTGACATGCTGCTGGGATGCCTATAATGACTAATGCTGAATAGACTGTGTGCGTTTTATAATCTATTGCCTCACACTGTGCCCTTGTTTATAGACAGTTATAAAATACACTCGCCGCGTGTGCTGTCTTTGCGTCACCAACCAAGTCCTACTTTACATGCAACTACCTCAGCCAACCGTGACAGAGTGCGCCAGTCCTTGAGGAGCACCGTCATACCGATGTCAGCGAGCAAATTCATAATTAGGACCAATTTTAACCCATACATGATGCAAAGGTGATGCAACTCTGTACATCGGAAACATAAGCTGCTGCTTCGACCGCATTAGTATGATGGGTAACACTCTACGGAATCAGACAACGGGATCAAAGTTTCCCTCAGGTGACATGCCTGGTTGTTTTACAGTGGTTTATTTGCCCAAGCTGAGGTGTGTATATGTATGTGTGTCAATAGTGGTGGTTGCTATGTTTGAAGCCCACACAGAGGTCCCAGTGTAGACTGTGAAGGTCTTTATTGTTCTTCCCAGCGGCCCTGATTTGGAAACAGCTCCAGGCATCCCCAAGGCTCCAACATTCCCTCTTTTACCCCGTGTTTGTGTTTGCATGTGCGCTCGCAACCTCAAAGTGCCCAAGCCAGTCTCGCCCTCGCACTGCTTCATTATGTTCATTATGCTCCTGGAAAGAAAAGCCGATTTGAATTTAAGGACAGAGAAGTGCCATGAGGAGAGCGAAGAGCAGTGTTTTTCTTTTTCTTTTCTTTTTTTTCTTTTTTTGGGGCATGATCCTGAAGTCATGTAATGCTACCTGCTTTGCAAAACTGAAACAGTTTGGGACTGAGGAGCAATTTGAAGGATGAAAAAATGTAAAGAGCAGGTTCCGAATGAATAATGCAAAACGAGAAGGCAAAAGCATGAAGAGCAGTACAGGCGAGGTTAAATATTAGAAGTTATTGATGAAAATGTAATGCTTATCAAAAGGAATCAGTTGGAACATGTGATGAAGGACAAACCTGTGTTCGGGCCAGCGGGATGCCCAACTTTTACACAAAGCAGTTTAATAATGATCCAATGGCGTAACTAGTGGGTGAGACAGACTAGACAAATTAATCAAACTCATGGTAAATTAACTAACAACATGACTGATTGACGAGAACACCAAAGGAAGCAAGATGAATAAAAAAAAAAAAAGACAAATACGAGTTCTGACCCAAAAATGACACCTCAGCTATCATCCGCATGGGCCAAGATGTTCTGAATGGACTATTACAGACACCTTGCGTTGCTTTGAGGATTACTTTGTAAAGATAAGAAATAACACAATACTGAACCAAATGGGAAATTACAATTTGTTCTTTGCTGTGTTCTCCCTTTGGTGGTATCTTATGTCACACAATCTCTGTACTTCAGAGAGTTTCCGAGAGCAGACTGCGCTTTGGCTTGTGAAAAGCTTGGAAATGTTGAGCACAAAACAAGCAGGTCTCTAAAATGGTCTTCATCTGGTGGAGGGTTTTCTTCACTGGTTGCATAGGCAATTACACACAAACACACACACACACACTTCACACACGGAGACACTTACGGATCTCGGGGGGAAAACATGAAAAGCATTTGAGAGCTTCCTCCATTCACTTTCATCTCTCATTTCTTTTTAATACCTTCTTCTGGCTTCAGGTTTGTATCTGTTCTCCTTGGCTCTATCTCCTTCTTAACCAGTTTACATAGCATAAGGTTAACCGCATGTTTCTCATCATTTGCTGAAAGGATTTCAGTGGTGTTTGAACGATGTGTTCCAAGATGCGGAGGGGTCAGGATATTTCCACCTTTGTTCTTGTAGATATGTTTCTTTTCGACAAATGTTTGATCATTTAGAAGACACACACCTGCCTTCCTTCTTATCTTTCACTATGGTTAACACAGCTGGCTGCCTCATATCCATTAAGAACTAGAGCTCCGCTGCTACATTGCTTTGCCAGTGGTGTCACAGTGCACTGGACGCTCTCTGAGAGTGTGTGTGTGTGTGTGTGTGTGTGTGTGTGTGTGTGTGTGTGTGTGTGTGTGTGTGTGTGTGTGTGTGTCTCCCAGTGTGTGTTACTTCCACATTTACAAGGGCAGTGAATATGTGTGTCTGCTCTGCCTCAAAATTTGTGCAAAAGCTGTGTGTCTCTGTGTGTCTGTGTGTCTCTGTGTGTGTCTGCGTGTGTGAGTGTGTTGCTTTTGTGTGCCCTTCAAACCGCTCACGCTTCATTTGTCTGCTGAATGGGACTAGAATCTCTTCGCTATTCACAAGGGGAACCTGCTGAAATCTCTTCAGCAGGGAGCTGCAGCCTTAATGGTATCCCGATAAGTGTGTGTGTCACACATTTGCACGCGTTCTTGTTTAACTGCCCTACGCACGTCGGTATGTACCTGTGTCTGTATGTACCTGTGTCTGTATGTATCCATTTGTGCGTGTGTGAGTTTTGAATCCCTCACTCTGTATTAGGAAACCCCACCAATAGTATTTGATTCTCCCTGGCCTGGTATTCATGTACGCAACGTGTCTGAATGAGCTACTTATGTCAGAACATCAAATGCATCAAAGGAAGCTTAAGGTCAGTGGGACTCAGGGGAGGGAGAAGTGAAGGCCGACGGTGAGAATTATAGATTGGCGGCACACTTGTTCCACCTCGCACGTTAATTTCTCTCTCGATCTCTATTTTAGTCTTTGTCATCTCAAATTTCTCATTATCCTTATCTGTAATTCCCTTTTAACTTGATTTCCAGTTTGGGCGCTCACACATCCACGAGCACACACATTCTGTTCACACGCACAACGCACACCACACACCACACGCATTCCCTAACTAAATACAACACAAAATCACCCATCTAAATGCATCAGGAAACTCTTTGTAGAGGGCTGAGACAATTTGTTCCAGTGATGTTAGTTTTGATTTGCTAAAGATCCTTTTTTATTGTTCCTCCTTTGCTTGCTTACACGGTCTGAGTAGTCCTCCACTCTTGCTGTGATGTTGTTGTTTGGTTATTATGCCTAAATAGGACCCAGCTGGGAAAATTGGCCTGGGTTCAGCACAAGGATAAATGACCAAAAAGGCCGTACAATAAGTGTACATAATGACCTGTGTGCTTGTGTTTTAGCTTGTTTGTACGCCTGTGTGTGCGTGTGCGCGCATGTGCAGATGTGTGTATATGTGTTTGTCCATACTTTTATGCGTGCATTCGTCTGTGCGTCTGTGTGTGTTGGATAATGATACCCATGAATTATGTATGTGGCGTGATGCTTTTCATTCAATTTCAGCTCTTATTTCCCCCCAAACAACATTACAGAGGCGGGTCTCTGGGCGTTTGGCTGTAAATAAACTCAAACTAATAGACTTCAACTCTGGGCAACACCCGTCTGCAAAGCACTCATCAGGGAGCTCGCTTAACAAACCACCTCCAGGCACAGTTCTTAGGGCATTAATTTCAATGGCCAGGGTCACCGGTTAGGTGAAGAAACCCAGACCTGAGAACATAGATCTGCTGGTCAGTTGGTCACCTCTTTGAGACCAGCAACATCAACAACAAAAACTAATATAAGGGAAAAAACCTTGCAGAGGAAGTGGATGACTTTAAGCCCAAA
The DNA here is from genome assembly GCA_900312935.1 of Carapus acus. Classification (NCBI taxonomy): domain Eukaryota; kingdom Metazoa; phylum Chordata; class Actinopteri; order Ophidiiformes; family Carapidae; genus Carapus; species Carapus acus. The sequence goes on from OMPJ01016238.1 coordinate 29,434, forward strand.
ACAAATTGCATCTAAATGCATTAATTAAGATGGTAAATAAAACTTTGGGGAGCCTGTGTGTATAAATAAATGTGCGTCGTAACAATCAGAGCCTGAGCTAGAGGTTGACGGTGCCTTGTGGGTGTGTTTACATCATTTGGAAATGCATAGAAATGGGGATTAGCGACGTGAGGCATGGGGTCAGTGATGGGTGTTCTTCTGGACGGACACACATCTTCTTTCGATGTGTGTGCGTGTCTGTTGGCGGTGGGTGAAGAGGTACGTTGCGGTACATGCTTGTCTGTCCCTTTGTCTGTGATCTGTGTGACCTTGTCCTCTCTCATCAGATGCTGCCTGGTACTCTGCCGTGGCTCAGAGCACTGCCATTCATCCACCCTCCTCCTTGTGCCCACCCTCTCTTTCTGTCTCTCACTCAACTCCTCTCTCTCTCCTCTCCCCCTCCCATATCTCTGGTTCTCCTCACTGTCTGTCCGTTGCGCTCTATTGCTCATTGAGGGCCCTGAGCTACCCCATTTAGTGCCTAGGGCACCCCGCTCTGCTCCCGTGACATTGAAGGTGTGTGTGTGCATGTGTTTGCGCGTGCCAGTAAGTGTGTGTGTGGCCGTGTGAGGCAAGCCAGTCATGATGTAGCTGACACAGTTATCTGCAGTCTTGCTTGAAGCACTGGGAATCGCATCGTTCCCTCCCAGCAGATGACGGGTGCTTCTTTTCTGAAATCTATGAGGGCTCAGTTTCAGTTTTATGTGTTGGCATTTTTACTGTTGTTTGGTATCCTAATACTAAGTTGCTGTAACTTCAAGTGTGTTGACAGGAATTATAAACTATTCGACTTTTACCCTGATATTCAATAAATGATTAAAGTTACGTTTGATGAGAGATTATAGTAGATGTGCAAACAAATAAACAATAAAAGCAAGCAGATATAGTGGTTGTCAAAAATAACTGTCAGTGATGATGAATTCAGTGCAATGAAAATAATTCCTTGTGAAAATATCATTGGTGTTGGTCTTTGGAGGCATTCTAGGCTGTGGAAGGCACTCAGGACACATGAGAAATGGCAGCAAACGTATAGAAACTACAAAAATACAAATTCTAAACTTTGATAAGTAGAACGAGCGTGATGATGGCAAGGAATAAACAATTAGGATTCATGACTGTTAAAGGTTGGGAAAAAAACTTCCCTCAGTCCTTTGGTTTGAAACACAATTAAACTGCAGAACGAGACAAAAAATGTATTGCCGTGTTTATCACAACCAGATTTCGTATTCCTTTGTGCTCATCATCACTGCTGCCTTCTATTCCACTCAAGATTGTTTGGGAGAGACATAAAGTGGTCGACATCATCAGTTTCCATCTCATTCTCACTGACCCGGTGAGGATGATTGTCCTTGCAACAACCAACAACTGCATGTGTTTTTCCTTGCAAAAGTGTTTCCCAAGTACAGCCGTGGGCCATTTTCATCAGCCAGTGTGTTTGTTTTGTGTGTCACACTGGACCCCTTGCTTGCATGCTTGACATCATTATATTTGATGTTTTTTTTTTCTTCTATGTTCTTGGACATAGTATGCAATATTTAAGATAGGCAAAGACGGTGGAAGGGGGGGTCATGGGGGAAGAGGGCAGAGAGCAGCAGAAATCACAGAAATTCTAAAGTGTCTTAAGCCGCAACATAACTACTCCCGGTGGATTAAAAATAGATAAATGAAGAAGATTCCAGGGGCTCACAGGGTATTCTACGGGCACTGGTTACAAACAAATTCCTAATGAATTGGCATGAAATTGTAATTAGCAAACCATGTTTCATTTGATGTTTCCATTGATTTTCTGATTCAAATTGTTTTTTCATTACACCGATTTTCCATTACCACTTTTTTCCACCTTTTACCAGTGTTGACATGAAATATGCATATTAAATTAATATTGATCACGCTCCACATTTCCGCCATAAAACATTTGACATACATAGGATGCTAAGATACCTCCTCCCAACTTTGACTGCGAGTGCACACGTGAAAGCAGGCCTGCTTATTAATGTATGAATCAGGCCAGAGCAGGGAGGGAAGTCTTCGTGATGGCTTGATTATAGACTATGTGCTGTAACCATTTGTGGGGCTAATGTAGTAGCTCATGGCTGCAGCCTTACATAAGGGAGCACAGATTCTTTTAAATGATTTATCTGAAGTCCTTTGAACAAAGTATGTGTGTTTTTAGGCACAGAACGCATTTGCAATTATAGCACACTAAAGTGGATCTCACCCCGAGCAATGGCTCGTGTTTTGCCACTTGGAGTATTTCCTGATAGAAATTTGTGTATGTACACATTTTTTTACGTTGGCCTTATCTTTGTCAGAGTGAGGCAGAATGCCATATTTTGCTTACATCCATTGGAAGTATTTCGTAATGGGAGCAGCGCAAAGTGGCACTAGAACAATCCACTGCTTGTACAAGAAGAGGTCTAAATGTGCTACATGGAAGTGTCTCTTCCATGTAACGAAAACGTAATGAAACAACATTGTGATTATTCAGTATCCATCGTTCATCCAAAAGTGGGGCAATTTGGCACAATCTCCTGGGAATTCTATCAATATATGGAATTCAGGAAGTGTCTTATCAAGACAAAGGTTCCTGGTATTAAGATTAAAAGTTGAGGAAGAAATAATCTTTGGTCCTATTGCAGAACAATATTCATAATACCCAGAGAGAGCAATTTCATTCTGTCTGAATTGTTTTTCTGAAGAGGCTGCCATGGCCCCGAGAGTTCTGCCAAACAAAGCAGGATATGTGAAATCCCAGACATCTGAGACATTACTAATGAAACAAAAATCTGTGATGTGGAGACGACGTTGACAAATTTAATTCAGAAGTGGGTCATTTGTCACTTTCATGTAACACGTGCAAAACCACACACATTTTATGTACTTTTAATACATATTTACCCAGTATATATGGCACATGTACGTGTGGATAATATGTATACTGTTAACACACACACACACAACCCATTATCACGTTATTACAAGCTATTACCCCAAATATCTTAATCCTCATTACAATTCCGACTTATTGTACACAGGCGTGAAAAACTCATAACAAAGAAAATATTCAGGAATGCTTGCACCTCTAACTTGGCATGCGAGAGAAATAATTCCCATCCATTTGTCAGGATCCAGTGGAGATGGGGGAGAAAAAAGAAATACCATGGGGATCCACAAAGGGACTTAAACTTTCCTTTGAGGTTTTTGTAAACCATAAAACATGTAGCTGAATCCTCTTATGTCTGTGAGTGGCAGATTCTCGCAGCATCAATCAAAATAATGAATCTGTATTAAATCCAGACGTCCCTCTTACTGACATCCATTTTCGGCAATACACTGACAGAATGAGGGGAGGATGGAAAGAAAATGAAAAATTGAGTGTGTATGTGGACAAAATGTAATGAGAGAAGCTAAAAATGAGACATGCTCTCCCTGCCCACTGCTCACTTTTTATAGAACATCGGCTCAAACTGTCATTGTATACTGGCGGGAAGCATCCTACTATAGAGGAGAAGCTCTTTGGGCTCAATTTTACACATCTATACAATGACATTTGGTAAATCCATGGCAAGCCAACCACGTTAGGTGTGCAAGCAGCTGATATTGAACATCAGGAGACAAGCAGGTCCTCATTCATACAGAAACTTATCCATTGCTGTCATTGATCTTGCAATTAATAAATGCCAGCGACTCATTCTGGAGATAATGTGTTAACTGAGGCACAATGATGTATTGAAATGTCCAGATTTCTAATCAGATGTCTACGTCTAGATCATAAGTGGAATGCACACTTTAACAGATTTTAAGTATTTATTTTAGATCATTAGTTATTTTGATTGTGGGCTTATACATGAGGGCACAGACATAAAGAGGGATAGGTCATGGTTCAAAGTTTGTGTGTTCCTGCCTTGTTGATGGCACCCCTTGAACTCCAGAGTTGTGCCCCCTTGACACGGCGAAGAGTGTGTGGGGGGGGGAAAGCTTGCATGGTTCCAATATTTTATAAATAAATTACCATGTCAAATACAGATGCTAAAAATAGAGTCATGGCCTAATCAATTATGGAAACAGTAATCACTGACCGTTAGCACCTCGCTGCTCCACTGATCCCTGCTATAACTTTTATTCAAAGGACATTTAACTTGGATGTAAGTGTGGACAGTGATTGGCAGTGTAACAGTGCATTTTTATTTGATAAGCCAAAAGAAGCTTTGAGGGGGTCGTGCTGAAGGTCAGACAACCAGAAAGGGGATTTTTAGCCACAATGTCTGCTGTGACCTGCAGTTTAAAACCAGCCCACTTGCTACACTTCATCACAGCAAATCAGTGCTGCACTGTATCCAAGCCCAAAGGGTTACTTCCCATTTTCCTTGATGGATTTCACGCACCGCACTTCTATTTTCATCTTCCTCTCCTCTGTCAGGCTCTTAACACCTTTTCCAGCCAGCGTTACATGTGATCAGTTTACATCATGCACTCCCACCCACGGCAACTGTTCATCTCTGTTCTTTCTGTCAACATTGGCACACAATTCATGGAAACACAATTTACTGATTTACTGATGTTGTAGTAAAAACAGACGTACTGTGGATCGGCCAAAGCCAAAAACAACTTATTTTGGGCTCAAGGTACTCTTCACTTTAAATCTGATGGAACATTAACCTCTGTATTTGGGGCTGTCTGGGTTTGGTTGGTTGATGAACAATTCAAACCTGTACAATAGAAGTGATATTTCTTTAACATTAGCACAAATTCAAAGGTATCTTGTCAAAAATCTATCAATTTCAGTGTGTCTACACATACAAATCAGTAGCATTGCAATAGAATTGAGTGGGCCAGAAAGTATCTCAAGAAATTCCTGTGGACTCGGTGAACGGTAGACTTAGCCGGATACTGAGGAGCATATTGATGGAATATCAAAGGGGGCAATTGATGGTTCTGTTGATTTTGGGTTTTGTTGCCACAGCTTTAGCGGCATTAGAAAGTGGAATACCATGAAACCAGATATGTGTCTCGGCATGTCTCCACACCATAGGATATAAACAACGTAGATGATCATGATACTATATTATTAGGCAGTATGGCTCGGGTTCTTACTGAAAGAACAAAATACAGTGTTCTGCATCACATTTCTTCATAGATTTATTAAGGAGTAAAGCTGTGAGTATATGAGTGGAAATGGTTCTTTGTCATTATAGAGGTGTGCACAGATATGACAGAGGGAATGAAAAGACCACATACCATGCTCTTTAACTGAATGTTCCAAGGATGTGTTCTGGCACTAGATACTTCTATAAGCTACAGCAACAGGTAAGGAACATCTGCGTTTTGATTGCTTCTTCACCTGTAGATCATTTGAGTTGACACATCACATAAAGGCATTGACAGCATTTTCAACGGACATTAGGATCTCAATTAATGCTGTGCTGGTTAGAAGTATTGTAAAAAACATCACAACTGCTGTCTGTGAATTATGCTTAAACAAAGCAGACCTGAAAATAGCCCAAACTAAACACAGAGCTTACCAAGCAAATGCAGCCCACGTAGACTGCACTTTGAAAAGCTGATGTAATTTGAGTTTCTACTGCTTCTACAGCCCTTTAATCAATTGTGTGTCCACAGAATAGAAATCCACAGACAATTTTTGATGCATATAAAAGCAGGAATCATGCACAGTCTGGGTGGGTATGGAATGTATGGCAGGTTTCAATGGTTAATTTAGTTTCAATTCCAAGATTGTTGAGTTTACTGTGGTTCCATCACCTTAGATGGAGTCTGATTTTGAAGTGTCCTTGAGCCAGACTCTGAAATGTCTCAAAGGGCTTTCATGAGCAGCCCGCAATTACCGCGGTAATGGGAATGGGTCAAATGTAGAAATCCCTCAAGGAATTTAAGTACACGGGAATGAAAACTCATCCAAAGCTTGTGTAGCTCTCTGTAAATCTGCCTGTTTTGTCATTGTCCTTGTCCATTTTTCCCTCTTGCTTGCACAGGAGTTTGTGCGAGAGCTCAGACAACGTGCTCAAAACCTCTTGCTGCCTTTCTTTAATTTACCCTCCATTAATTCAAACCTCAAAGTGAAGACTCTCAGCAGAAATTCCATTTCAGTGTTGCAGAGAAAACACATACAGAACTTTGCAAAGAGAGATTTTGTCTGACACACAAAAGCAAATTAAGAAAAAGCAGTTGCCTCGTCTTGCACAAATACGTATGTGTCGGGTCCTCTGCCATCACAGACCCTTACAATTCAGCAACTATCACCCAGTGATTGGAAAATCACTTGTAGTGAGCGGTGTTGGCACACTGCAGCGGGCAGAATCACACACCTGTAACAGATGTCGTTCGTCGGCGGTCTAGTTATTATGCACAGGAAGGATGAACACACTCGGGTTGATTGAACAGACCAAACCCGCGTCTGTCGATTCAGTTAGTTTTTTAATCAAACACGTGAAAATGGAGAGAGAGAGAGAGGAAGGGGGACAAAGAGTGAGTGAGAAATGTCCTTGTGCCAATACTTTCATTCAATGTGCAACACTGTTGCAACTTGTTGAGAGGCGATCGCGCCTGTGCCCGCTCACAGGGAGATAGATGAGGAAAATGGAAGATAGAAACACGAGTATAAAAAGAGAGATGCAGCATTTTCCTGTTTCTCTCACCCTTTGGCAACAGCAGCGTTGTACTAACATGCATTTGCTCCGTTCGTTACAAACAACAACCTCGGAGAGTAGTCTTTGTCATCAGATGATTGTGTCCAAGGACAGAGGATGTAACGTTGCAGTCCTGGTTATGAAAATGCCTCATTTTAATGTGGAATAGGTGAAATGATACTACATTCAAAAATTGTGTGTAAAACTCACAGACAACACACTGTCACTGGCCCTGAAACCAGTCAGCATGTAAGATGTGAGTGAATGAAATCTGCTCGGACAATTGAACCTGGTGTCCCTCCATTTTTGAGTTTATGAGTCCGGAAGTTGAGAGGCAGCCATCGGCGCATGATGATAACAAAACACAAGTTACGACCGAACAATGTATTTAAAAGGTTTTTAAGGCATTTTTGTTGTTGTTGTGTCGGTCTCAAAATTGCCAGTTTATGCCGCTCTTGTTGAAGCAGGCGGTGCCATGAATTGAACAATCGTTTTTCTGTTTTTGAATGTGGTAAATGTAGTAACATTATATTGTTTTATTTTTCACATCCCGTTGTCTCACATATTCAGCACGTCTGCGCGGACAAAATGATCCTCACATTTGTGACTGCAGGATGGAATTTATTGACTCGGTGGTGCAGACAGCCGCACCTCAGTCATGTAGACAAATATCATCTGCGGTCTCATAAACAAAATGTCATCAATATGATCCATTGTTTCAAGATGATATCTGCCTGGAATTGTTTGAAGGTGTTCCAGTGTTGGTGTTGCTGTGCATATTTTCATACATGTGACTGGAATCTCTGTTTCCTACTTTAGGCGGTTATGCTTTTGTTTAATATCCAGACTTTGTTTTCAGAGGAAAATATGGATTGACAAAAAATATATATATAGGCATGTCTTCTGGCTGCAATCTGACATTATTTGGCTTGAGAATAGAACAGGCACATTATCAAGTGATAATCAATGATGTGGGATGTGTTGTGTATGCGAGTGCCTGGCAAGAAATTATTTATTTGAAACAGATCCTGCTGGAAATCTTTATTTTTCTTCTTTTTTTATGTTTGGAAACTTTTCTGTTGTTTCAATGACAAGCTTGGTGATATTGGTCCATCAAATCTAATGCAAAACGTAGTGTATATCAACAAACATATCAAAAGTATAAGTGGCACCACATCAAATATCTATTTGTGGAAAGAAAGTGTTATCTGAAGAAGCGTTGCTCTTTTTTTAACAAAACAAAATCTGTAATAACAGTTTGGATGCATCATGTAGACCTTTTTGTTTCCAAAAAGGGTGAAGACATTTTCTGCAAAACCACCCCAGCTGAATCCACTGGCTTTCACACAAGTATGGGATTTAGAATGTGTCTGTGTATGGAGGACGCTTTGTGATGCTCAACCAACCCACGAACCAAGTAAGTGGAACGTCCTTGAACGCCTTTGGAGTGCAGCACTCCACCGCGCCATGACTAAGAGGCTGATGGAAGCTTTCACACATGCCACGGAGCTAAATTTAGGACCAGAAACAAGGTCTTTGAGTTTGACCTCTGACCCTGAACTTGGCAGGTGTGAGAACACCTCACGGGCAGATCGCACAAAGATGGTCAACATACCGGCCTTGGCTTTGCTGTGGCAGCCTGTCATTCTGGAGAATGGCAGAAGCGGAGTCAGAGGTGAGTGTTTGGGCCTAATTAGACTGTGGTCGAGCAGCTGAGAGGTGCGTGTGTGTGTTCGTATGGACGACGTTTTCCTTAATCCCCAATCTATTCAGCACCGTGCTGTGATTTGTCCCCTGCAATTTCCATGTCCACTTGATGTAACAACCATTTTGAGAGGACACATTGTAAAGAGAAGGAATGATGATGACCCTTAGATGGTGATTGTCTTCTCAGCTCGCCGTTCACGGGGTAGAGCTGATACATAATGCAATCCTCTCATCTACGCCGTTGTCAGCGGTCGCTCATCCATTATAAGCCCAGCCCCAATAAGTATTTCTCAACCAAAGGGTGATCGAAGTGATACGGCTGCCGCGCCTTCAAATAAATGCAACTTTGACCTACATCTCCAACCATTCTCCTAAATTAGAAATCCATACTTCATTTCTCGGGCACGAACGCTTGTTTCTGCAAGGCCGACGGCTGATGTGGGCCGAAATGATAGGCACTCAGTCAGTGTTCCTGCTGCCTTGTGATCTTTATGCTTCTGTAGTGAATGGGAGAATAGGGGGTGATTGAGTGAGTTGTAAAATGAGAGATGGCTGACCTTTGAATAATTATTTCTGACTCATGTTTTGAACTTGTAGTTTTTTTTAAATGTATGTATTTTCTAGAAAACAAAAACCAAAAAAAAAACAGCCTGTCCCAGGATAAGACATTTCTGATTAGACTGTTTACTTAGCACAGCCACACCATGTTTCATCAATTGAAAATCCCATCTTTTTAATTTTGATTTAATTTCATATTTTTTTGTTGTTGGTTTTTGTGATTTGCTAACAGATTTATGTTGGGAAACTCATATTCACTGTTTTGTCGTTATTTTTATTCCATCTTGTTGATCCATATCCATCAAATTTGGCAAACATTCACATTCATATTCAGCCGCTGCATGGCTGGTCATCGGTCATTGATGGCTAATGTCGATATCATATTTGACCTATGATTGATATGAAACCATGACCTTCCGATTGCTGCGATATCTAGGCTGTCGTCCTTCCATCTATTTGCACCCAAGTTGTTACCTAATGCTCAACTATGTGTCAGATGTCTGCTCATCCACCGCTTGCATCACCTAATTAGCTGTGACTAAACCGGTTGGATTGACTGGATATGTTTTGATGTCAACAGTCTGTGAGTTACATTACTGAATGATTTGGAGACAAATGGATTATCAGAATTGTATTGCCTAACAATGCTGAAAAACATGCCCTTCAAACAACAGCTGGTAATCAATGCATTGACGTCAATCGTTACGTCTTTGTAGCAGGAGAAAAGTCAGAAATAGATCAAGTATTTCTGATTCTGATTATTGTATTGGAACCTTTGTGTTGCAGTGACAACATTGGGGAATATGAGCTAGGAGCATTGTTGCATATATTATTACATTGCAACCTTATACTTTTACTAGACCATGCAGCACACTACACTTATTTTTCACTATCAGAGCCACATCACATGAAAGCACGAATGTTGTGGCAGTCAGGACATTGTGATAAGTACTTAATGGGTAATGTTGCCCACCATCCACATTTGATTGCACTCCTTTCATACATGTACAATAGAATAATACAAAGAACATTTTAACAAAGTTAAATGAGACAAAACTAGAATGTGGTCCAGATGTTAGGTTGCCATAAGGGTTTTACCCTTTGGTTATTTTTGCATACTGTTATTCATTGCTCACTTAAGCAATATAAGAAGCCTACTTTTCGAAATCATTAACATTTGCAAAGTTTATACAGCAACGATAACAGGTGAAATCTAAAATACATTTGTTTTTTTACTTTCCCGGCCTCAACTTTTGACCTCCAAGTGAAACATTCTCAAGTAACTCTTCCCTTCAAATTCAGGACTTGCTGTTACCACTTTTTTTCTTCAGTCAGACAGACGTACGTAATCGTGCTTCGCCGCCTGAATAATTCCGACCCTAGAGCTTGGAACATATTACCTTACAGGCAGAGGTGCGAGGATTTCAGCACAATGGGGCGCGTTTGATGCTGTCAGATATAATTTGGCATTGGTGCTAGGTGTGCCAGAACTGTGTCCAGCTGATTTTTCTTTCTTTTTTCCTTTAATTTATATTTAGGCCAGCAGCATTTAGGAGAATCTCTTTCACGGGACTGCAGATGGATGTAGTTGGTGCCTGCACCTAACAGAAAAATAACAGGCAGACAAGCACACACACATGCATACAGAGATCAAGCAAGGGAAGCATGTGCATGAGCACACGTGACCTCTCATAGCATATGACAAGTAATAGATAGCAGAATGTGCGTGGTTGAATCGTCGTGTGGGCCTTAGGTGGGAAAAATGAAGGAGGAGGTGTATGGACACAACAATCCATTTTGGTGGGGGCCAAATAGAGAGGCTTGCAACAAGAGAAATAATTCAATAATTCAGTAACTCTTGGTGGGTGTGAGTGTGCGTGTGTATGTGTGTTTGTGCAACTTGTCCAATTTAGCTTTATTACATTTGCATGAATATATATGATTTAATGCAGATTATGCTCGATTGCCTTATAGTAAAAGAATTTGAATAGTTGATTCAAATCGTGTGTGTGTTTGTGTATACGTGTGCATGTGCGTGTGCGTGCGCACACTCTGCAGCTGCTGTTCCTGACGTCAGGACTATTTAACTCCATCCAGGTTGATGTTTAGCTGTTCCCCTGTGGTGGACAAAGCTGAGCACCCCAATCTCACCCCAGCCACCAAATGGTTGCATGTAATGTATTTACAGCTGAGGAGCTTTGACAGCATCTCCATATTTAATCACAGACATCGCAGGTAAACAATTCAACACATATCTTCTCTCATACAGTGATGAATGACATGGCAACACCTTCATTATTAGTTCATAATCAACCCCTTTGGGTTATTCAGTGTGTGCCTGCGTATGTGCGCGGATCTACCTTGAGGTGAAGATCACGACAGGCATTATTTCATGAATTTCATTACTGAGGTGAAAATAATTTCCTTGCCAGCTTGCACTGTAGTTGGGCTATTGTTGTTAATCCAAATTTAATATGTTGAAAATTATTGTTATGGATGGTGTGAGAGTCGGTTGGTGCCGGGATGAAATTTTCAACAGTACTCGCATCTCTTTATTTCTGGTTCCCATCCTTTTATTTTAGAGGGGGATGAGGGGCAGAAGAGGGTTTTTTTTTGTTTTTTTTTAATCTTCAGAAATCAGATAATTTTCATCTTTGCTCTCCCTCCCAGATTGTATGAACACAAGATGCTTTCATCTTCCTCTGGCTTTGTAAATGATGATCAGAATGAGTCTCGTGATGTTGATGCTCTTGCTTTGAAGAGCACAAGTTACGTGAAATCCATGCATTATTGACAGCTGCTATATCCGCTCCCTTTAGAAATCACATCAAAATAAAGATTTAGACTTGGAACAGGCTATAATGTCATTCTACCCATTAAATAAGATAAATGCCATCACTCAATAGAATTTATTAATTCATTTAGCAACAACTGTTCCATCTGGGAGTGTTTGTCAAACATCTTTGTCTCTCTCGAATATATAACTTTCCAAATACTCAATACTTTGGGGTATACTTTCAGAAGAAATGAAGTAGATTCACATGTTGAACTTAAGCTTTAAATTGAACTTCTGTGGCAGTCACGGTTTGCTTTCTCAAAATGCAAAAATTTCCAATATAATAGGTCGACACACAAGCCGTGTGCCTTTTGTGTAAGTACAGGGAAACCTGCCAAAAAGTATTTTGGAGTGCGGTAATGATTCAGCGAACCGCACCAAACAGAGCTGCACATGGATGGCAAAGTGCCTTTGCAAAGCTTAAACAGGACCACCACTATTATGAATTAAACCTGGTGCTGTCGTCAAACTTGAAAATAGGTCACGGCCGAAAGTCTTCAAAAACTCAATGAGAGCTTTGTGAAATCATGACCCAAGGACTTCTTTCAATCTGTATAGAAATGGAACCTGGACACATTTTGGATTTGTGAAAGACAACAAATCAACTACATTTGAAGGAGAAATCATAATGTTAATATAAAGATAAAGCTCAGTGACATACATCTGGGTGAGGTTGCTCGCGTGATGTTCCTGTGTGTGTGTGCACGTTTTAGTTTTTTTGTTTTTTTTTTGCCTGACTATGTCTTTTCTTCTTTTTTTTTCTTCATTGGGTGGAAGGGTGTCTAAAACCCTGGGGTCTGAAAACCCTGTGGAGCACATCCGTTCCTAATAAACACCACTGCATTATTCCCTCCTTGATTAATCATCCGCCTCCAAGTTTGGGATTTTTCTGTCACAATCTTTTAAAAGAGGGATTAATCTGCTTTTACACTGTCATCACAGTAGGACGCTCCACCTTATTAAGTCCCAATAGGAAAGGCAAACTATTCAAGCAGGTTTAAATTAGCGTTTTCTCTCCAGCTAGAGTTATAGCAACTGATGCACTAAAGGGATGAAGCACTGGGGGGAAAATAGTTTAAATCAGTGGGTGCTCACTGTTTTTGTGCCAGTTTAAATTAATCAGCCACACACACACTCATTCCTGTGACATCAGAGATCTCTACCCAAATGTCTCGATGGGGCAGCGAGGGTAGGGAGCCAAAACTGCGTGTCCTTGGGTGGGATTCAGCCTGGTTTGTTACGAAGCTCCAACAGAAGTATTGATGTCCTTCAGCCAAACCTCTTATTGTGCAGCTTAGTGCTTCCCAGACTTTCAATGCTTTTAATTTAGTTAGTTTTCGTGTGGTGACTTTCTCTTTCAAATAACCAAACTTCTTCAGTGGGGCTCCATTTTGGACAGGTTAAATACCACAAGATGATATGAATTAGAACTATTTCTTCAAGTGAACCACAGGATGATGCTCTCGTACTGTTGCTTCCCATGGGACAAATAGTTGAGAAATTGTCACTTCAGCGAAGATTGGCTCCTATTTTTTACAGTTAGGGTATTTATCTATTTATTTATTTATCTATTATTGTGAGGCCCTTGGAGGCAAAGGATCTATACAAACATATCTTTAGTATGTATTTATGCACATATTTGACACAATGTACTGCTATCCTCATATCTATTGTGCTAACATGGATGTTTGAATACTACACCCACCAGAGGGCTGAAATATCATTTGCACTTCATTTGCACAGTGTAACCAGTTGTATTTTAAGCTAAATGTGGTGCATAAATGGGAAAGATGGCGATACTTTTCTCTCAGCCTCTGCCAGTACAAAGTTAACAGCTATGTAAGAACACAGTTCAGTGGGGAGACTGATTTTGGTGCACCCTCAGTTAGGGAGACAAGGAACTCATTTTGCAGTCATTTGCAGCGAAACGCCAAACTGGGATGGAAAACAGGAAGTTCTGAGACATTTGTCATTGTCACGGTAAATTCAGATAAGCTGAATATGAAACGTCACGATGATGAGAAGGTGGCAGGCAGGTCAGAGGCAGGCAGCAAGGAGAGATTGTTCAGGGGGGAAAAAAATCTTAGAGTCTCGCATGAAGTAACAATCTGGCCAGGGAGCGTATCTGTAACGGGCAGAAATCAGGCAAAGGTGAACAGAGAGTTTCCATGAGTAGATGGGCGGGGCTGAGTGACCGGGTGAGAGTGAAATGAGAGAGTGATTGGGTCCTCAAAGAAGGGAAGGAGATGTGAAACATGGGAACAGTGGCATTGCTTCTTGAGTCACTAGCCTCATTTCTTTCTTCATTTCATGGGCAATCTGAGTAGTTTTATTATAATTAATATTATTATTATTGTTATTATTGTTTTTCTCTTAAGTTTCATTCTCTTTTGGTCATGAATTCAAGAAAAAAATCTTTTTTAACAGTGGGAGTAAAATGGATAGAATGCCACAAATCAATTTTTTTCTTTTCCCTTGTCTTGTTTATAGCATTTAATATTCGACCAAGATGTCTGCTGTAAAATATAATTCAGATAGATTGAAGTTATTTTTAATTGCATTTGGTCCTCTCCAGATGAAAGCTGTATACCCGTTACATTCAAGCCCCATGAGGTCTTTTAAAAACACTGGTAAACACTGTATTCTGCCAAATGTCCTTCATATGACAAACCACGCAAGAAAAACAATAACAAAACCTCCATAGTGTTGGTCACAAAGGATTGAGAAGTCACACATTAGTACAGCAACAATTATTGAGACCAAAGAAAAAAGAGAGTAAGAAATAAAAAACAACAGACAATATTCATGAGGTTTTGAGTGGTGCAAATGAGCTGCAAAACAGGCAAATCTGAAGACGCATAAGAACACAGTCATGCTACAAGGTCAATTCTGGAACTTCTGGAACTCATTGGAGATTGTAGTTTTTGTTCTAACGTTATGATCAGATCATTAGCACATCAGAGGAACAACTATAGGTGGAGCGATTTGGGGTTTGAGATGTAAGATTGAGATGGTTTGGTCATGTGCAAAGGAGAGAAAGAATTTACCTCTCTCATAGAACGTTGGAGATAGAGCTGCCAGGTTGGAGGAAAAAAGGAGGACCACAGGGAAGGGTCATAGTTGAGGACGACATGAGGGCAGTGGGTATTTCAGGAGATGAGTAAAGGGACAGAGGGAGGTGGAGAAGCATGGTCCACCATGACACCCCTGAAGGGAGCAGCTGAACAAGAGAAACAATCAAAATATCAAGATACAAATTTGTGCGTCAAAAAATGTGCTGCTTCATCAGAATAGAATAAAGTAAAGACCATCAATTATGACCTTATAAGTAGCTTCTTTTCATGCATCGAAACAAAGACACACATCACTACCAAGTCTGACGGGAAAGAAGAAGCCAATCAGCCAAGGATTTGGAAGGCTGGTGGAAAGCTACACGCTGTACCTTGGGTGTACTCAGCTGTTAGCCTGTGGGACAATGGTTGGCCCAGAACACAGATTATTGTGGCCAGGAGAAACCTTCACACAGACGGCTGAGAAATGGGGTTACAAGTCACATTTCTACCTGGAGTGATTGAGTGCAGAGTTCAGCCAAATTGGCGGATGTTTCGAACGAGTGTGTCCAAGGGCTTCCAGAACAAGTAGCACTTATTAATTGATACATTAATGATCCGAGTGATGATGGGATGTGGTTTGCCCTGTCACCGCAATTAGACTGTAACGTTTTGTGGAGATCGTGTTTTCCTTCATTACTTTTCAACAACTCGAGCTCGGTAGTCAGGAGCCAAATTCGCATCAGTCATGTTAACCGTTGTGTTACATTTCTTTGCAGTTAGGATTGCACCGAGCAGAGCTAGGGACACATTACAGGTATTTGTGTAACAAAGCCGTTCAGGCTATAAGTTCAGACGTAAAGGGCCTTATTTACTACACTTGGCGCAAATGTGCGTTTACTGCAAAATTAAGTGATGCAAAATGTTTTGGAGTTTAGGGGGACTGTATAATCAATTCTTTCTCAGCAAAGAGGAACAAATTTCAGCAGCGGTACATGGTGTTAAACGGTAATAACGGTCACAGACAAAGAAATAATAATACTGAGCTGTTGAGATCAGGCAAACGCTAAAGTTAGTGTGACAAATAACTTGTTTGTTCCACAAAAAACAACGTGTGAGACTGCAATTGTCAGTGCATGTATACATCAACATGTACTTGTACATCAAGACGGAAATAGATGCAGTCAAATACATTCGAGTCCAAAACGTTACCCACTCCTGACTGTGTTTTCCAATCTGCAGCTCGGATCAGTGGACTTGTGATGGGATATAGGTAATACCGACAAAGTCCCCATCAGGACAGAAATACATCGACTCTTATAAACGGATCGTTCAACATGTGCCTAAGCCATTGTGCTCCCCGCGTCCCGCTCCCTCCTCTACCCTCTGGCAATGTAATCACTTTCTGCTTTGCGTCGGGCCTTTGTTTTTGTGAATATTTCACTTTCTGCGTCGCTTGCCTCTCTTTCAATCCTGTTTTGCTCTCAGGCTCTCATTCCTACCCCCCCTCAAACTCTGACTGACATTTCTCTACCCCCGTTAGACATCAGCTCGACTGTCCCATATTATTATTATGCACAAACCAGAGCTGAAGTGGAGGCTCAGGTTCTGGCCTCTGTCTTTCCGCTCTCTCGCTCTCCTCACCATCTGAGCTCTTTCCCCTCTTTCTGTTCGTCCATGCCTCTCGCCCATTCGTGGCCTGTCCTCCTCCTCTGCTCTACCTATCCCTGGCATTAAATCAAATGGAACACATTAAAAGTGACGCGCGAAGCAGACAATGGCTTTTATGATTGCCTGCTGTGTGCGGCCTGGTTGTACCGCACAGCTCCTATAAAATGCCATTTGTATCACCTCATTTCATAGGGCCTCACACCTCAGATCAACCAGCCAGGAAGGCTGAGAAGGGACACCAAGCAGA